>LAPY01000116.1:198407-218459 GCA_000970635.1 Eragrostis tef | reverse complement strand
TACCTGCTCCACAGCATGATTCCACCATAGTTCTCAGACCGCTGCACGATGGGCAGCACCTTGGAAATCAGTGTCGCCGGCTTCACGTGCCCGCTCCCAGCAGCGCGCAGCGCGGCCGGTAGCCCAAGGTACACGGAGCTCTGGGGCAGGCTGCTGGTCCACTTTTTCCAGGCCTGGGTAAATTCCGCGACGTTGTCGGTGCGGTAGCTGCAGACGGGGTTGTTGTAGAACTGAACGTGCACGCGATCGAAGAGCCCTGTCCGGAGCGCCTCCCCCAACATCCGGTCTGGGAACGGGCATTGTGGCGCAGCGGTGAGCCACACCTTCTTCCCTTTCTTGCTGTAATCCTTGAGGTACCTGGCCAAGTCGTCGTAGTGCTTGTTGCTCCCGTGCTCGATGTCAAAGTCGATGCCGTCCAACACGGCGTTGCCAAACGGCCGCGACTTGGAGCTCCCACCGAGGTAGAGGTCCCAGAGGTGGTCTGCAACGGCCTTGGCGTCAGCTTTGGAGGAAAGAGAGTACTTGCCGAAGCCACCGCCGATGGCCAGGAGGACGAGAATGTTCTTGGACTGGCAGTACTTGACGTCGGGGCCCACAGCACTCCATGAGTGGCCGGTGAGGTCAAGCTTGTAATTGCCACCACCAAAGTTGGTGAGGAAGGAGATAATCACGGTGGAGTAGAGGTTGCTCTCACAGGCTTTACGGAGGCTCCCCTCGCTACCCGTCTGGCCCCAGTACACCGTGATCCGGCCCGTCTTGCCCGCTGCTGCCACGGTTCCGGCGGACGAGAGGAGCACACAGAAGGTGACGGCCAAGGCCACAAGAGCTGCCGTCTTATCCAAGGCCATCGAGGAAGCTACTACTTTGTCTACCTACGCTAACGATCAAGTGTTGGTAGATGCGTGGCTTTAGTCCTCCGATCTGGTGCTTTTATAGGAGCTGGAACCAAGAGGGTTTGTTGTCGCCAACTGAAGAGATAAGGGTATGACCTGTTATGTCCAGGTCTTCGGTATCTTTTTGTTTAAAAATTGTCCTGTTCTTAAGCATGCAATTAATCGTCCGATGATGGATGATGTGATAAGCTTGAATATGTCAGAGTCAATGAGACGTGGCACATCGGGGGTTATAATAATTGTGATAAGTGTGGAAGTCAGCAAGACACTCCTAATTGTTGCCTCGATTTTAGGGCACTTTGATTGAGGGCATGTTCGACGCATACTATATAATAGCTACGTGTATTATGCGCCAATAATACGAGCTGGTCAACGGACCAACGACTAGCTATAAGATGGCTCCGGGATCAGGACGATGTTAACTGCCTCAATCAGCATAACCTCAGTGTGGATGGAGCTTGGAGGTGCGCAACATCAACTAACTGTTTGTCCTCTGGTGCCGCCGATGGCCGCGGCGGCAATCTGCGACCTACCACCACAAAACAGGGGCCGTTGACCCAAAAAACTTAGGCGTCTCCTGAGCTATAGACATGGTTCAGTCATTTGTGGATATATATAGTACCCGTAGTCTGCCGTCTGTGACCCAGTCGCGAAAACTGCGCCATGTGCCGGTACACGATAAATATGTAACTTAGCTTATTCAAGTCCGCCCATCTCTGCAGAACGGACATTTGTCAAAGTCAAACGCCTTCAAGTGAAGCAACTTTCACTCCGGTTACAAGATTCTACGCCTGCCCCATGTATATAGTACTCCAATGATGTGAGATCCGTTATCCAATCACTCCGGTTACAAATAAACAAGACTCTTGAATCATACATCGCCGCAGAGGTGCAGCATATATCACCGACAGAAAAAAGGAAATGTGTCTGTAAAATAACAATATAGAGAAAAACTCAAGTGTTCGACATCATTCACTCATCACATATATGACCCCGCATCTCACTTCTCTTGTTTTCTCTCTCCAACTAGCTGCCATGCACCACAACACCCTTCATAGTCCACGACAACATTTCTATCTCGTCCTTAACCACTGAGTTTGATTCTCTGTATCCAGGGGCAGGCCTAGAATTTGGACCATGGATATTCAAAATTTGTAATGTTAATTTTTTCTGCCACCTTAAACTATTAGATCCATAGAAAGAATTAAGTTCCAACATCATTGATTGATAAAATTGTTCAACAGATAGATGTACTAAACACTTAAACATTGAGAAGGCTCCGGGTTCGTACTGCTGTTGTGGATAGACGGCGAAAAATACCTGTATGGAGGGACAACCATAATGGATTGTCATATAGCCACCAATCTTTTAGAGCGATCAGGAGTCCTTGGCAACAACGGTTCGTTCTTGATTGTAGCGGAACACAGGAAAGAGCAAACCCCTGAAAAAACCAAATTCAAGTGTAGCTAAAGATTCTTGCCTTATTTTGAGCATGTTGTTGTAGTGTGTTACAAGCCTGCACCCCCTCTCTTTTGTTGTAGCTTTGCCACTGCTTCTCTGGACTTTTGATCAATTTTTATACGTGAAATTTGCCACAGAACATCGCAAATTAAAGCGTGGCTTTAGGCACCGTACACTGCCAGAGTCAAATTTAGCTCCAGCACACTCAAATTTGAGATTCCTAGCTGCAGCACACCGCCTCCAGTATTTTATCTATTCCGGCTTGGAGTGGTGTGAGAAAAGACCTTTGTGCCCTTGCCAAGGTTGCTCTCAAGCCGGCCATGGCTCTTGCTTGCTGGACGAATGCCCTGCTGCTAGGCGCGGCTGACGGCACAGGAGTAGACCGGCATGGAGCGCGGCGAGCGTGGAGGCTCGATGAAGGGCACAGTGCAGGTCGGGTGAGCACAAGTGGTGGCTTCACGTCCGTCACAAAGCGAGCAGCGGTGCAGGCTTAACAGGGGCATGGCAAAGGCCGGTGCGAGCGCAGGGCTTTTGCTCGTGAATGCTGCGCTAGCCCAAGTGCCAGAGCGGAAAGGGAGGCAGGCGGCAACACAAGGAGGTAGGCAGGCGGGAGGCTAGTGAAGGTCGACGAGCGTGGCCAGATGAGGACTCACCATGGCGGAGCTTCCTATTCCTGTTCATGTCTATCTTCCGCTTGACGTGCTCTGACTTGAACTTTGTGGGGGTCCAAACTGTTGTTAGGGCACCCGGACAACTTTGTGTAAAATGGATAACTCGGAGCTGCTATGCTTGGAACCAAAATGGTTATATGCTGACTCTCACCCACCTAAACAACTAATATGAGACTATTCTCACAATTCTACTTCACTTCTAGCTTCTGAGCCCACTTGAGCCGAAACCACAATTACGAGGCTACAAACGGGCTGGGTGTTACATTTCTTCAAATGATATTATAATGGAGGTGGTTGTGCTGCAGGTAAGAACCATGATTTTGTAGTGTCACAGCAAGAATTGAAAGTTAGAGTGTGTTTTTTGTACCTAAAGCCACTCTTTTGTAGTGTGCTGTGGCAAATTTTGCCATTTATGTATGTCTCCTCGTGATAGCAATTTTTTTATATCAACTGAATCCCTTGTCGCATGAAGTTCCCGATGCACTTTATCAATCCAAGTTATGGAATGTATATCATTAGAGAACATGTTTGATGGACACATAAATCCCCATTTATTACACATTGTTTATGGATACATGTATACATATTGTGACACTGACATATATATTTGGAGGCAAAAACCTATGGGCTTCCAACGTATGATTGCCCGCGCATGGTGATACCCCATGCGTCCAGCGGGCTTTTGTTATTATTCTGCACACAACTACGGCGATAGGGGACATGACTCGGTATATCGCCGGCGATAGGACAGCGGCGAGCTGTCACGTACACATGTGATAGCATCACACGGCACGCTTGACGGCCTTGCTGTAGCCGTTTTGCAGGTCCCAGTACCTGCTCCACAGCATGATTCCACCATAGTTCTTTGAGCGCTGCACGATGGGCAGCACCTTGGAAGTCAGCGTCGCCGGCTTCACGTACCCAGTCCCGGCGGCGCGTGGAGCGGCTGGCAGCCCAAGGTACACAGAGCTCTTGGGAAGGCTGCTGGTCCATTTTTTCCATGCGCGGGTGAACCCCGCCACGTTGCCAGCCCGGTAGCTGCAGACGGGGTTGTTGTAGAACTGGACGTGCACACGGTCGAAAAGCCCAGTCTGGAGCGCCTCCCCCAGCATCCTGTCCGGGTAGGGGCACTGTGGTGCCGCTGTGATCCACACCTTCTTCCCCTTCTTGCTGTACTCCTTGAGGTACTTGGCCAGCTCGTCGTAGTGCTTGTTGCTTCCGAGCTCGATGTCGAAGTCGATGCCGTCTAGTACGGCATTGCCGAACGGACGGGACTTGGAGCTGCCGCCCAGGTAGAGGTCCCAGAGGTGGTCGGCAACGGCCTTTGCATCGGCCTTCGAGGCGAGGGAGTACTTGCCGATGCCTCCACCAATGGCGAGGAGGACAAGGATGTTCTTTGACTGGCAGTACTTGACGTCGGGGCCGACGGCACTCCATGAGTGGCCAGCGAGGTTGAGCTTGTACTTGCCGCCGCCGAAGTTGGTGAGGAAGGAGATTATGACGGTGGAGTATAGGTTGCTCTCACAGGCCTTTCGAAGGCTCCCCTCGCTAGCCGTCTGGCCCCAGTACACCGTGATCCGGCCCGTCTTGCCCGTCGCCGCGACGGTTCCGACGGACGAGAGGAGTGCACAATAGGTGATGGCCAAGGCCATAAGAGTTGCCATCTTAACCATGGCCATCGAAGAAACTGCTTCCTTGTGTACCTTCACTAGTGTTGTAGTAGTAGTGGTGGATGCATGGCTTTCGTGCTCCAAGGTGATGCTTTTATAGGAGCAGCAAGGGTTCGTTGCGACCAACTGAAGTGACCAGGGTATGACCAGTTATCTCCTGATCTTAAGCATGGAATCGTACGATGATTTCACTGGGATCATGTGATAAGTTTGATTATGTTGGGGTCAATGAGACGTGGCACATCGGGGATTGTAATATCCTTTGTCAATGGACTTGTTTGTAGCACAAGCTAGTTCGCGACGTGTTTAAGTCAGCAAAATACTCATAAGTCCTAATCCTTTCCCCCATGTTGAAGGCACATTGATTGAGGGCATGTTTGACATACATGTGTATGAGACCTAGTATGTTTGATTAGTACGTACGTTATGCAACAATAATCCAATCTGGATGCATGCAAGAGTGCAATTGAAGCATGTACTTCAGTCGGGAGCCATGACTCTGACGCGTGATCCGGATTTTACGAGCAGGTCAACCTCTATCTAGCCGCCTCAGAGATGACGACAAGACAGTTGGATCTTGAAGTTGTATACTGCACTAGATGATCATCGTCCGGTGTCGTACACACGGCCTTACGTGGTGGCACTCAAACTAGATGATCATCGAGGTATAGCCATGGAAAAAAATAGCGCCATAGACATTCATTTGTTCTGACGAAGGAAAAGTACTTGATTTTGAGCTGCCTTTATATATGACAAAGCAATTATTCTCATCAACTGGTATAATATTTAACTTTGAATCTTACTCTCATTTTCTTTCTGCTGATAACTAAATGCATGGACCATAAACTATACAAAATAATATCATGTGACTATTGTACAAACCAAAAATTTAAGTTTTCTTCTTCTCATTCAGAGGGATGGAACGTGTGGTTGAGTTTGAGTATGGAAGGTTTGGGTATCAACTCGAGAGAGCTCTACCGTGGGCCCAATAGCTGGAGCTGAAAAAGGGATGGCCTAGATTTTTGCCCCTAATTAAGTCTCTATTCCTCTAAACAAATTAAATTGTTTTTTTTTGTAAAAATATCCATCTATTTATGTGTTAACACGATTAACATAGATCAGTGAATTAGTAGACATATTCTGATGGTGAGGGAAGGTTCATGCGCATAAATAGATGGAAGAGCTAGAACTTTCAAAAATCACTGTTAGTCCCTTTGGACTCAAGGGGCTAGCAAGCAACGCGAATAAATGTTTGGTTCAACCTTCATCACATGAAAAATAACAAAGCCATATTCCGATCTAGTCAGGTCAGTTTGAAAAAGATCAAGCCAAAAATTCTCACACCAATTAAAGAAGGTCAGGGTCGACAAGTGGAAAGTTAACAAAGACAAGGCTCAGGACAACAAGCTAGGTGAAGTTCAAGCCAACTTTTGATAATCTTTTATAAATGTTTGAATCAAAAGAGCATTTTGAATAGTCGGTCCCTAAAACATAATCCAAGATCGTCTTCCAATATTTTACATGACCAATCAAATCCTCATGGATCAGCTGAGACATCATAATTGTTGAGACAAAAATCAGCCCTACCACATTCACAATCCAGACAAGCCAATTTTGTTTCAGAAAAAATATTGTCCCTCCTATGAAGCAGGTATATCAGATCATATGATGGTGGTTGAGAATTATTGAGTGGTTGGCAAAGCAGGTAAATTGAGTATTAGATTGACCATCGTTACATATCATGGTTCATAAACTACTATGACAATTAGAAATAAACGAGATTGATATCATGATAATCATCATACATAGATAAATTTTATTCTAAAAATATATTTTGGCATGCAAAGCTTCGCACTGAAACATGGATGGAATATGTTGACAACCAATGGGCAAAACCTGACGATATTGGAAATATCAAAGCATACGGTTTTCATAAACCAGCCAGGCCGGTTTGTGGAAGTGTTGCCAATCCTCAAATTGAACACTGGCATTATGTAACTCTTTTACATCCAAAAAATATCTGTGACAAAAACAGATCTGCTCAGTCAAGAGTTGGATTTTATCACCAAATATTCAAGGGCCTCAATTCCTAGTGAACAAAGACGTTTCGACTTTACAGATAGAGGAAACGACCAATTCGGGCATTGAGTTAATCAAAACCAATTGAATGTTTTACTATTTATTATCTCCAAAACCTTTTGGAAAGCCTAACTAATACTCTCCTATTTCATCTCAATGATGATTGAAGACGCTTTTGAGATGCCAGCATTGGAGAATCCCAAGGCACGCCAGCCATGACGTGGTTCCTCCGAGGTGGGCGTTCGTTGGTCTTAGGCTATACTTTTGCAGACTCACAGCAAGATGCATGTTTATGAACTGCTCCTGGACATGCTGTGTGGTGGCACATTTTACAGTTCACCCCTCGTTTTCGTAGACGGAACTGAGTGTTCTTGTGCTGGTTTTCTTCTGGAACACGAGAATATTCATTAGAAGAAAACCATAAGTAATATTCGAGTTCAGACCACACTGTTAGCTCTAGTTTACTCAGTAACATGCATCATCCTAAAGCCATGTTAGGACATAAACAGGAAAAAATTGATCAATGGCTCATTATGCTTAACAAAGTACAGGAAAAAATTTGGATAAAAGGCCTTGACAGTGTCCCATGTAGTGTTTTAATGAACTCGTGTGAGTCCCACCGTTTCACCGTTTCACGTTTCATTCAATCAATGAGAATGGTTGTAGCGCAAATTACGTAAGCAACAGCACATGTCTGGTCTGCAGAGATTAACATGTGCTTTATTATTGAAAATTAGAATATTCTTAGTCCTGCATTAGCCAGTTTTTTAGTTTCTCTTTTCAGTCAATCTATCAAACCCATCGATTGTACTATTGATCTAAAAGACAAGTGGCACCATAAAAGTAAAACTTATGTGCGGTATTATTATAGCCCATTTAAATGCATCCATTGGCTACTTGGTACTCTTTTGGGACACCCACTAGAGAAGAAAACGAACAAGTTGACATCACGAAAGTAAGATGTTACTGCCCGTGATTTCTTCATCGTTTTATGACGTACATTTATGGATCATGTAAAGGCTAATGCCGGCCTCTTAGCCATTTAGGACTATGGTATCTCCGCGTTGGACCTGATTAATTTTGAGCCAATTTGCTCCAACCATCTCCACCCCACCTGTCACACCCGGTTTTAATGACCAAAACCGAATCTATCTACATGCGTATTCAGGATCAAGTTTTCACACACACAAGACAATATATGTGATAAAAGAAAAATATCTTTATTAAATAGAAAACTATATTATAAGAATGAACCACTGGTCTAAAAGAAAAGATTACATTGCAGCGGAATAAATCTAAGCATTGGCGTTCTCTTCAACTCCACAGGAAGTCGACCAGAAGACCGCATGCCTAGAACACCGCTTCTTCAACTCCGTTGTACTCCTCAATGTCTTCATTCACTGAGCAACAAATAAAAAGTAGTTTTGGGTCCGTGTGAGTACATAGAGTACTCAGCAAGTGGAGAAAAAAGGACATGATGGCTAATAACAAAAAAGGCTTATAAGAGTTTATTTGCATAAATGCGGTTGAGTAAAACATTTAAGAAAAGCATATCCTATTTACCAGGTAATATATATCTCTATACGGCTAAGGTTACTCCATCTTGTCAAGATTAAGGGTTCCAACCACCCTATAAGTCTCTACAGTTTACTCCACCTGTACCCAATCTATTGTGATTGCCCATCAAACCATCATTCCCAACTAACCGTGTGAGGGTCCGTGCCGCTCTTGATCGTGAGCACCGCTGTCATGACAGTTTTCACTCTGCAAAGATTGTACACATTTCCCCACAAGTTGTGATTTCATCTCCTTTTGCCAGATAGACTAAAGTCTCCATTATGTCGTGCTGGCCAAGCACATGCGCACTTCCTTGGGTGTGCGACCAGGAGATCACAACATGGTTTGTCCACAGCTTCCTCTAGCTTTTACGTGCCCACTGAGGTTCCATCGATAGGGTTACTCGCTAAAGGCCCCTCTTGTGACAGATGGTTTCGAGGAGTACCCCTCCTGTCCCCACACATCTCTTTCTTGACGATTCCAGCATACCCCGCCTTTCTCACACCGCCATTTGGCACGCACAGAGCTGGTCTCCACTGTGTGATACGCTAGGCTGCACCCATTCTTGGTCTCATGGCTGTACGGTTTTTATGGGTGGTCGCTTCACGAACCGGTTCTTAGATTTAGGTGATCAACAAAACCAAAGGACTGCCGGTAACCCCAGCACAGTCTCTAAGCTGCCGGTCACCCACAGCTCCCAAACCACAATCACCCAAATCCCTAACTCCATTCATGTTGCGAAAGAAAATTACCCATTAACCCTCATGTGAAAGAAGTTGAATTAACCAAGTTATCATGATACGCGAACTGACTCATAGAAAGGCTAAGCAATTCTACCCATAAACAAGTAAATAAACTAGGGCGACAAGGAAATGATATTACAATATACTAGTAAACTCTACACATAGGTTCACATTCATATTGACTCAAGCATGCATGTTTGCAAAAAAATTATTTGTAAACTTGGATACAAAATGATCAACGACACTTGCCTTTTGGAAGGTTGCTGCTCAGTGATATCGTTCTCTTGGTCTTCATGATCTTCATGTGTTTCCTGAGCGTGTATTCCTATTCGCGCACATAACAAACAACCACAAACACACAAAGGCTATGAACATATGCCACAATAGGAGCTCATTTGACTTTGGAGTATTAATAGGTATCTACTGAGATCACCAACAGGTTTGCAACAGCGGGAACATAACGGTGCAGCGGAAAAACAGAGATGGTTGCTCGCAGTTTATGTGGTGGCCACAAACAGACAGCATGAAGAATACTTGCACATTCCTGCTGATCAGCTGCATGATTTAACAAATTCTCTGAATAGAATTGTACATAGATACTGGAAACACGACTGTGACAAGATGGTTTGGACAGAAACTCACTGGAACCGGAGATCGAGCCTCTGAAACAAGACAAGATTGTTCTGCGACAGTTGCGGGAGACATCGCGTTCCTGGACAGATAGACGCAGATGTCAAGGACATCTCCTGCAGACATAGGAAGACTTGACAGGACACAATATGGCATGATTGGTGCATCAAGGAAGCGAATATATTGGCTGGGATAAGTATTGTATTAGGGCACTCACAGTGCTACAGACAGCTGTTATCTGCAAGTGTCTTGATTGTCGCACAGAGACAACAAAATAGATAGCTCGTACAATGCATTGTCTGTAATTTATTAGTAAACATATAAATGGTGGTAATCATGTGCAAATTTGATCTTTGTATGCCATTTTGTGACTTGTTTGAGAGGACTACATAATTTTCCTATATTTCGAAAACTGAATGTAACAAATTTGATTGAAAGGACTGAATGTGATTTAGTATTTTATATTACACCCTTCTTACTTATTTTTAGGACTACCTTTCAAAACCATCTTTGAAATGGTTCTGTTTGCAAAATGGCAAGGAATCTATCAGAAAAATAACAATCCTTATCCATCCGTCTCCTCCATCCAACTGAAGCTCGGCTTCCCGTTTCTAAAAAACAAAAAAAAAGCTCGGCTTCCGAACTATCATGGCACATGTGCACTCAAGTGATTGATGCAAGGTTGATCGTGCGGATGTCCAGCTCAAGCTTACACGGCGCAGCACGCTGGCAGCAAGGAGGGTCTCGAGCCTATATCGGGTGGTCAACCTCTGACTTGAGGCTAGGCGGAGGGCGGGGCAGCCCGCTGGCAGCAAGGAGGGTCTGGAGCCTATATCGGGTGGTCAACCTCTGACTTGAGGCTAGGCGGAGGGCGGGAGAAGAAAAGCTCAAAATCGCTTCTGTGATGCACAGCGAGAGGCAAGGAGCTCGAGCCTGTGCTGGGCAGCGTGCGAGCGACGGGAGCTCAAGCTCGCGACAATGCTGGGCGGCGGTAGGTTGATGGCAGGAACTCTTTCTGTAATTTGTTTTTGCTGCTTTGTTTCTTGATCTTGTTTGGGATTACGGAAGGATTTGCCGCCATCACAAGATTTTACCCGCCAAATGAACGCGCACGGGTGGAGATTTACACCAGATCCCGCCGAACCGTCGTCTCCTCGCAACGACTTGTACAATGCGCTTCGTGCCGTCGCCTCCCTCTTGGAGCACGAGCCGGTGCCGTCTCATCATGAGGTGACGAGAGAGCTGTCTGCTCGTCACATGGAGGGTTTTTTTTTGCAAATAAGACACTATACATACGGCACATACGGCCGCGTTGTGGGTGCCCTTACCATACCGGGCGACAGGTAGATCCAGAACTCGGACGGGGAGCACCGCGGTATGGACTGTACTCGCATCGTGGCTCCTATGGAAGCGATCTTGGGATATGTCATAGAGGGACAAGAGAAGCACCATCTGGTAAGATTTGGTGACAATTCGATGGACGGAGCGCCGGGAACATAGATGCTAACAGAGAACGCCGCGGCTGGACATGAACAGACAGGGATCAGAGCGGATGGCGAATCAAATTCCTGATGCATTAGACCTCCTCTGGCCGTTAACTTTGGATATGACGTAGAGGATCAAGAGAAGCATCACCTTTGGACAGATCACCGGGAACATTGATGCCAACCGGGCGTCATGAGACTAGACGCGACCGGCACCAGTGGGAATGGCGAATCAGATCCTGGTCGCGTAGAGGCATCTCAAGAGGAGATCTTCGGAGATGAAATGGAGGACATCAAGGCGCATGACCTGGCAAAATTTGGCTTCGTTTCGTGCTGTAGATCAACGGGAACGGAAATGCCAATCTAGGGCGCTGCGGCAGGACGAGGCTAATCAGCAGAGAAGGCTGTGAGGAAACACGACCTGCACCTCGGGATTGGATGGAAGAGGAGGTCATCAGCTCGGCCAAGGGGCGTCCGGGCACTGTTTTACAGGGCCTGATAGGGAGAGGAAAGGTCAGGGGAGGGAGGAGGACGGCCAGCTGCAGCGAAGGTGAAAACTATGGCCATAATAGCAGCTGTTTCGTCTCCCTTTGATGGCAATTGATGGAGGATCGAGAGGACGATCAATTTTGCTAGCAGTGGGCATATGGGTGCATGATTATTATGCTGTATAGGGAGCGCTATTGGCTGGCCATTGCGTTTTTGGAAAAAGGATTAAAGGAATGATGTTGTCAGGAAGATGAAGATGAGCAGGTAAATTACATGCGGCCGGGATTTGCCTGGTTGCAACTGACGTGAGTGAGAGAGAGAGTGGTTAAGGCAAAGATTAGGGGGATTTGGGGCCCATTTAGGAAAGATATTTTCTGGTTTATAAAGGAATATAAAGATTCAAACCATTTTAAAGAAAACACAAGAAATTCAAGACAAGTACTTTCAAAGTTCTGAAACAAACTAAAACTTGCTTATTTAAATATTTTTAAAATCAAACCATTTTTTAACAGATCTTTCAACTAAAATAAAGGAAATCTTTTAAGGCGAACAATTGATAAAGCAAAAAAAATTCAAGTTAAATAAAAATTAAGAAAACAATTGAAAATAATGATAAATGACAGTTAAAGTTGAAAAAACAGTTCACGTTCCAAAATAGGAAATTTTGGGGTGTGACAAACTAGCCCCCTTAAATGGAATCTCACCCCGAGATTCTGAAGCTAGGAGTGGGAATTGGTTTTCGGAGATGATGATTTTATAAGAATGGTACGGGATCTCACTATATGCAAAGAGGTGATAGACATTTTTCGATGGATACGGTATGATCAAGGAAAGATTGGCTCAACATAACTTATATCACAACAAGCAAACATAACAGAAAAAATTCAAACAATGGCTTGTCTGTAGTCGGAGGGCTTCATTTGTGGTTTGCTTCATGCAGATTAAATTCTTCGCTTCCTCTGATGAGAAATCTTTAGAAGAAAATCTTGTTTCTCGAGTTGATGCTATTCAATCCGATTCTCTTTAGGTAGGCCTTATTCTTGAACCCAAAAAGGAAGTCTTGAAATGTTCGAACGGGTAAACAAGATAGTATCAATAGGGCTACTGGAAAGGTATGAAACAAAACGATTCGTTAGCACACAAAAACAATGAAAACAAATAAAAACACTACACCATGAACAGACAAACCAAACAACGATTTTTGGATAGCTTTCTAAAACAAGGTTTTATGGAAGGCATAGGAAGTAGACTAAATGTAACAACTAAGGCTTGGGTCATCGCATAAAAATTTTATTCTAAAATGAACAAGGAACAAAAATAATCAAGGGATTATTGAAACAAAGAGAAAATAGAGGAACAAGGAGTTTTAGGAATTAGTTTTGAAAATATCATTTCAAAAACCGACAATTTCTATTTAGGCTTGCGTCCTGCGGTCGATATATTTGATAAGGCAAAATAAATTCAACTTGAATAAAAATTAAGAAAACAATGGAAAATAATGAAAAATGACAATTAAAGTTGAAAAACAGTTCACATCCCAAAATAGGAAATTTTGGAGCGTGACACCCCCTCCCCCTCCCTCCGTCTCCACTAAACAGGTCAGTCCATCTCATGTACACGACTGAGAGGAACCATCAGGTGACATTTTTTTGCCCAGTCTAAAATTTCGTTCCAACATGAAATCGAGACCAGGAGGCGTGCTACTAATTTTCCTAATCACTAGGCAAAAACCAGTTTGCCAGCTGAATGGACTGATAACTTCACTAAAGTTATTTTACCAATTTTATGAAACTACATTTTCTACCCGATTATATATCGGTACCTTGATTGTTTGGTACCTTAAAACTATCAAGTAGTCAGGCAACTATGCCTTTCCAAGCAAGTATGGATTTTTTGTTAGGACATTAAGCATATTCAGTGTGAAGGTCAGGCAATGTTCAATTAAATGTTGTTTATTAAAAATATTTAAATATTGTCCAGAGCACAATATATTTGAACCCCATCTCCTAAAACCGGCAAAATGAAATTCATGACATAAAAGAAAAAAATAAAAAGTCCATTTTACTCCCCTGAACAATTCACTTTGTCTATTTCATCTCCTAAACTGAACAGTTCTGTTCTGTGCAATGTACACCATTTTGAAGTTTGTCTTTTTTTTGTATCTTAAAGTTCAAGTGGAATTTGAAGCACAAATTTTGCATGATGGTAACTTACACCAAAACCTATAATCCAAATACTATTTTCATATTATTTACATAGTTCAAAAGAAATTAAGGTTTTATGCATAAATATGATATCGGAAAATAATTTTAAAATATTTTAACATAGATTATTATGGAAACTAACTTCACGCGAAATTTAAGCTTAAAATTCTACTTGTAGAATGAGAAGCAAAAGAAACATACATTGCGCCGAATGAAATTGTTTGAGGGAGTAAAGTGCGCCACCACTTTGTTAGGGGGTGAACCAGACAAAGTGAATTGTTCGGGGGAGTGAAATAGACATTTTTCAAAGAAAAATTCTTCCTCGATGCAGGATAAACATGAGTTGTGATGCGCTCTTCAAAGGTTGGATAATCGCTTGGCAATATCAATGGCATGCTAACTCAAAAATAATGTAGTTTTGTAATGTAGATTAAGCATTGGCCTGCCAATAACAGCCCAAGTACTTATTTAAGGAAAAACCATAGTAGGCTTTGAAACAAAACAGACGCTATTTTGCTTAATTCTGTTTTATGAACCTGATATTCCTATCTGATGACTGTATATAACTCGATTCAAGTTGCAATTACTGAAAATGACAACATTAAGAACTTCTAACTCGATTTAAGTCCAATTGGATTTACGCTTCATCATACCATGATTCGGTGGCAGCATGAAGGTTTCACCTAGTATAATAAATTCGTGATGAAATCTATTAAGTTGGTTGCACAGCAAATATTTTAATGGAATTGGTCTATTTATATGTCAATGAGACATTTCACGACGAAGTCTAAGTTGGTTCACATAGCAGGCGCATGAAGCACGCCATTTTTCTAGTTCTTTCTAGTAAATATATGAAGTACATATCAATAAGAGAACATCTTGTTGAACACATAAATCCCCATTTATTACAAGTATAGTACATAGACTGGATTCAGCGAAATTCCAGATGCGCACAAACAAACAGACAAGTACATATGTTCTCCCCGCGCGCATGGTGCTACACTGCTATGCCATGCTTCAGCGAGGCCTTATTTCTTATGCACACCACGTTGGGGACTCGACATGATCACACACTTGACGACTGACGCCGGCCACAGGTATGCCAGCATCACACAGCACTCTTGACAGCCCTGCTGTAGTCTGTCTTTTTGTCCCAGTACCTGCTCCAGAGCATGATGCCGCCGTAGTTCTTCGACCGCTGCACGATGGGCAGCACCTTGGATGTCAGCGTCGCCGGCATCCCGTAGCCCCTTCCCGCGAGCGGCGCAGCCGGCAGCCCCAGGTACACGGAGCTCCGGGGAAAGCTACTCGTCCACTTGTTCCAAGCGTTGGTGAACGCCGCCTCGTTGCCTGCCCGGTAGCTGCAGACTGGGTTGTTGTAGAACTGGACGTGCACCCGGTCGAAGAGCCCGGTCCGGAGCGCCTCCCCCAGCATCCGGTCTGGGAACGGGCACTGCGGCGCCGCTGTGATCCACACCTTCTTCTTCCCCTTGTTGCTGTACGCCTTGAGGTACCTGGCCAGGTCGTCGTAGTATTTGTTGCTCCCGTGCTCGATGTCGAAGTCGATGCCGTCCAGCACGGCGTTGCCGAAAGGCCGGGACTTGGAGGTGCCGCCGAGGTAGAGGTCCCAGAGGTGGTTGGCGACAGCCTTGGCGTCCGCCTTGGAGGAAAGGGAGTACTTGCCGAAGCCACCACCGATGGAGAGGAGGACCAGGATTTTCTTGGACTGGCAGAACTTGACGTCGGGGCCAACGGCGCTCCATGAGTGGCCGGTGAGGTCGAGCTTGTAGTTTCCTCCGCCGAAGTTGGTCAGGAAGGAGATGATGACGGTGGAGTAGAGATTGCTCTCGCAGGCCGTGCGAAGGCTCCCCTCGTTCCCGCTCTGGCCCCAGTACACCGTGATCTGGCCGGTCTTGCCTGCCGCTACAGCGGTTGAGGAGAGGAGCACACACCAGGTGACGGCCAACGCCAGAAGGGCTGCCATCTTACCCATGGCCATGGAAGGAAGCTAGCTTTGTGTAACTTTGCTAATAACTAATGTTCAAGTGTTGGTGGATGTGTGGCTTTGATCCTCCGAGCTGACGCTTTTATAGTACATGCTGCAGTCAACCCTGTCGAAAACAAGCTACACACCGGATCCATTGTTTGATATGGATGGAATGTTTTTTTTTTTTGCGGTGATATGGATGGAATGTTTATCCAAACCGTGTCGCAACTGATGCTGTTGGCTACTCATTTGTTAAATAGACATATTACACGCAGCAACTCCCCGTTAAGCTCAACCCAGTCACAAACAAGCGACACAATAGTGATACACAGCTCTCATGCTTGTTCGGTAAAACAATTTTGTATTAAGATAGTTTTTTCTGTAATAAATCAAATAATAACATATTAGACATTATCCATAGATGTTATTCATGACCTGCTCGTAGAAACCCAGCCAAGTGTCATGCCAGAGCAAATATATAACCTAGCTTTAAATACACAAATGATGTGTGCACTACCATAAGCTAGATTTGCCAGTTATGATAGCTTGTAATTTACTCCATCTTGTCAAAACGTGATGTTTTGGATATCTGCAGGATATGCAAAACTTACAAGCTATTTCAGTTCCGATGCTTTAAGAAAACATAACAAATAATATTAACATTCCAAACAAATATGATTGGATCATTTGAGGAGTTCTATCTCAATAAGACTCCTCGTAAAGAAAATATATCTCAATAGACGAAGATCTAATGAAGGTCGAAATTTAGATGTGGTGGCCGGAACCTAAAACAGTGCTGCATGGAACCCGTGGTTGAAGAGCTGGAAATGCTACAATGAGCTAAGAAATATTTGCCCCTGTGATTTTAGACACACTAGTCATACAGGTGTAAAGAGACGTGTGTAACGTGGTCGATTAGTGTATTCATATCATATTCATGCAAAAGTCTCATACGTTGATATGTCAAACACGCAAGCAGTACCAGTGGTTAGGTTGAACTGGTTTATATACTGGCTTCTTCAGTTTCTTGTCGACGTAGTCAACATAGTTATGATATTGTATATGGTTATGCAATATATCAAAATGATACGAGTTGACTTTTATAATATGTTAGCTACACCATGTAAATATACATAATAGAGTCTGTAGTTGTCCACCATATCATGCTGTATCCGTGTTTACATCATACGCGCGGGCGAGAGTCTCATATAGACATGTCAAACATCTCTGGTTGTTATGAGTTGACCATGGTCAGGAATAAGTTTTAACCATTGCCCCCCTATTATATACAAAACTTTATCTCATACTTCAAGCGTGACATCACGCATGGGGTACAAAGTCAGACAGTAATTGCAGAAAGCCAATTCATCTGAAATCTAAAAAAAATGCTCCTATAATCACTAAAAGTCGTTGCAATTCTGGTGTGACATAACTTACCCTACCACACGAAGCCTCATCTCATATGTTTGGTAAGTTATTATCTCCCATGGATTCACTGTTATGAGATAGACTCCGTCAGAAATAGTCGAAACCTCTCTCTTAGATAATATATCTGTGTGAGTTAAAATCAATTTGATGGGTCTAAAAACTTGAAAAACATCAACTTTAATACTAACCTAATGTTTAATGTTGATTACTGCTCGACTCAAGTTGAAACATTTTCACGACGAAGTCTAATTATTTTGGTTGACATAGGGAAGGGGCATGAAGCAAGCCAAATGGTACGCCATTTTTTCAATTCTTCCTAGCCAATTGGCATAGTGGAGGAGTATTAACTATTTATCAATAAGACATCATCTTATAGAACACATAAATCCCCATTTATTACAAAGTAGTACATAGACTGGATACAGCAATATAGAGATTCCGGAAGAACACAAAACCAGTATGTTCTCCCCGCACGCATGGCGCAATGTCATGCTTCTGCGAGGCTTTATTTTTTTATTATCCACACCACGAAGGGGACTCGGCATGATTATCACACACTTCGACATATACGACACTCACCTCCGGCCCCGCTGTAGCCTGTCTGCAGGTCCCAGTACCTGCTCCAGAGCATGATCCCTCCATAGTTCGTTGACCGCTGAACGACGGGCAGCACCACGGATGTCAGCGTCGCCGGCATCACGTAGCCGCTTCCCGCGGCGCCCAATGCGGCCGGTAGCCCCAGGTAGACGGAGCTCCTAGGAAGGCTGTTCGTCCACTTGTTCCAAGCGTTGGTGAACGCCGCCTCATTACCGGCTCGGTAGCTGCAGACGGGGTTGTTGTAGAACTGAACGTGCACCCGGTCAAAGAGCCCCGTTTGGAGCGCCTCGCCTCGCATCCGGTCCGGGTACGGGCACTGAGGTGCTGCAGTGATCCACACCTTCTTTGTCGAAGTCGATGCCATCCAGCACGGCCTCGCCAAACGGCCGCGACTTGGAGTTGCCGCCGAGGTAAACGTCCCAGAGATGGTCCGCAACGGCCTTGGCGTCAGACTTGGAGGCGAGAGAGTACTTACCGACCCCACCGCCGATGCGAGGAGGACGAGGATGTTCTGAGACTGGCAGTACTTCACGTCAGGCCCGACGTCGCTCCATGAGTGGCCGGCGAGGTCGAGCTTGTAGTTTCCGCTGCCAAAGTCTGTGAGGAAGGAGATGATGACGGTGGAGTAGAGGTTGCTCTCGCAGGCCTTGCGAAGGCTCCCCTCGTTCCCGTTCTGGCCCCAGTACACCGTGATCCGGCCGGTCTTGCCTGCCGCTACAGCGGTTAAGGAGAGGAACGCACACAAGGTGATGGTGAACGCCAGAAGAGCTGCCATCTTACCCATGGCCATGGAAGATAGCTGGGCTTTAAACCTTCACTAATGTTCAAGCTGCCCTCAACCTGTCACAAAAAAAAAAAGAGCCACACACCGTATCCGTTGTTCGAGATAATGGAGGGAACACTTATATGAGGAGGTGAAACGCCTTCACGTAAACCAACCGTTGCTTCACAAACAAGCGACAGAAAAATGTAGTAAATTTGACCATTAGTAGACATTAATAGTGATTTACAATGTAAGAACTCTTATTACGTTGTGTCGCTGACATGTGCTTAAATCATATATATATCCGTGTGGAATTCTCATGTGGATATGTCATACACTCTGAAGCAGTTTATAAGTGGTTAGGTAGGACCGGTTTAATATATATGCTGGCTTCTTCAATTTCTTGTTGACGTAGCCAACATATTATCGTAATGTATATTGATATTAAACATTCAAAAATGGTACGAGTTGAGCTTTATAATATGTTTGCTGTACCATGTAAAAATACCATAACGCATTCTATAATTGTCGAAGGTGGATGTTGTAGATCATGCCATGGTTTACCAGGGGAGCCCGATAAAATGAACTAGCAGTACTTTATGCCAGGTCCGACGTTGCTCCATGAGTAGCCGGCGAGGTTTACCTGGTACTTGCGGCTGCCGAAGGGGAGCCACTCTTTCTGACAGCAAGCGAGAAACGCACTCTTTTCTCCATAATAATGGAAACCAAAACATAAAACAAATGAATTTTCTGGTCAACTAATTAAGGTTTCAAGTCCATTCAAACAAGTTTCAACTTGATTTCAAATTCCAAGTCAGATTCGAGGAACCTTTCAAGTCCATTCAAAGAAGTTTTGACTTGGTTCTAAAATGCAGTGCAAGCAGATTGGTATGGATGCTGAGTTTGCTATTAATCAGATCAAATTTGGAACAATGGAAATAACTTGATAGAAAGTAAATGTAAATTAGATCGACATGTTGAATCTCTCTTCTGAAAGAAACACTACAACAAAACATGGTTTGTGTAACATATATTTGTAACACAAGTAAGAACGTGTTACAAAATATTTCATAGTAACACATACATTTTGTGTTACTGAGTGTGCTTGTAACACAAATGATTGGTTTGTAAAAATGTGTTACAAATAATTACTCTAGCTAGTAACACAAAAATAGTGTTTCAATTGTAGTGTTACAAACAAAACAATGTGTCTAAACAGAAAAAGATTAAAACTCATAGTAACACAAATAAGTATTACTGTTATGTGTTACTACAAGCTATGGTAACATTTTTCTTTGGCTACAGTAACATATATTCAAATAATTCAAAGTTAATACCAATTAAGGATAACTTCTTATCCTATAAGCATGTGTAGCATAGTGGAAGCTCAACAATT
>LAPY01000116.1:169303-180891 GCA_000970635.1 Eragrostis tef | reverse complement strand
GTCGCGGGGAAAGCCTCTGGCGTCGTAAGTTTTGATGGTAAGCAAGCCACGGCCGCGGTGACGTAGGACGACCCATCGTGCGCCGCCGCCGCACTCGGCAGCGAATTCCGGCCACCCGCGCCCCAAGAACGCGCCGTCGCCGTCCTGCTCCACCCTAACGTGCCAGATCCTGGAACGAGGGCCCACAAGACAGGCCTCGCCGCCGGCGCCGATCTCCTGCGCGAGCTCCTCGGGGACGTGCTGCAAAGAGGAATTCAAGATCCGTCAGTTTCTCTTTCAGCACGTCGCCGGCGCCGGGGCAGGCAGAGCGGCGGCGGAGGCGTTGCTGGCTTTTACGTACCAGACTGCGGTGGCTAAACGGCAGCAGCAGCCGGAGATTATTTGATTTGGAGGCGGCGCGGTCGCTGCAGGAAGCCATGGGCGAAGACGTGCGCAGGCTAGTGAGAGAGAAAAGGGGAATGAAACAGTAGGCGAGGGTAGCACGGAAAAAACGGGCCTGCCAGCACTGCCATTTAGGGCAGCCAATGATTGTCGGCGGCATCTTGGTAGCAAATCGCGAGTTGCTAACGTATGCTGTCCCCACCACGGTTCCTTTCAAAAAATAATAATAATAAAAACAGAAAATAACGCTGCCCCTAATAACGTAAGATTTGGCTACTTACCTTCTTACATATATCTAGGCCGTTGAATTCTCTTCCGTAGCTGCACATGACATTTCGTGCCTCATCAGGGAATTCTTTTCCGTAGCTCCAGACGAAACTCTCTCTCTATCCAACACAGAAGAAGCCTCTCAATTAGTCAATAAATATACATACTTTTACTGTATGTCTCTTTTATAGACTATTACTTAGCAGAGTGAGAAGAGGGATCGACGCAAGAATGCCAAGAACAACCTACCTTCTTCCATCTAGACCGTTCATATTTCATCATATATTGCAAAGAGTAGGCGATATATATAAAGGATTCAGATTCGAATCCTATTGGCCATTTGCCGGGATTTAAGGAAACAGTGCGGTCGGCCTGGTCCAAACCTCTGCAAGCTACTGATGCTATCCGAAGGATCCACATTGAGCTATGCAAAACGGCGAAAGCCCTCAAACAGTGGGAGAAATCATGCGTAGGGAACAGAAAACTGCAAATCTCAATAACAAAGGAAGTCATTTAGCGTCTGGGTCAAAACCAAGTGCAGCGAGAGCGACAGTTGCAGGCAGAGGAAAGAAATTTTAAAGATAGATTAAAGAAATGCTTTCTCAGCCTAGTTGCTCTCGAGAAGGCCATTGCTTGCAGAGAGCGAGGCTTCGGGGAGGAGTGTTCAACCTAGTAAACACAGCTTACATTGTCCATCTACCAAAAAAAGAGCAGGCGATGATGATAAGTGATTATAGCTAGGCCAATAAGCATAATTCACAGGGTGGCAAAAATCTTCTAAAATGTTCTGGTAAATAGCTTGGCGCCTCAACTGGGTATCATGGTGTCCATCAGTCAGATTGCGTTCATAAAAAGGAGATGCATCGATGACAACTTCTTGTGTGCAAAATTTGATCCGAGGGCTACATGCAAAGAAATGTGTTGGCTTGTTCATAAAACTAGACATAGCCAAGGCCTTTGACTCCGTCTCAAGGGCTTATCTCTTTCGACTTTCTTGCGACTCGGATTTGAGCCTAGATGGAGAGTATTTTATCAAGATCCTCATCGAAGGTCCTACTTAATGGCGCACCAGGGAAGCCATTTCTACCACAAAAGAGGCCTATGACAGGGGGACCCTTTGTCCCACATGCTATTCATACATTGAGCAATTACAACAGTTGTTGCACCATGCCCATGAGCATGAACTTTTGAAGCCGGTCTCCAACAGGGCTGCAGGGATAAAAATCTCCTTGTACGCGGAGGATGCGGCAATTTTTGTCAGGCCGGCAAGATGATCTCAGAGTCCTAAAGAAAATTCTGCAAGTTTTTGTGGAGCAAAGGGTCTTATTACAAACTTGCAGAAAACTGACATCTTCCCAGTTACATTCCAAAATCTGGACTTGGAAGAATTGCTAGAGCAATTCCCGACAAACCTGAGAACCTTCCCAAGCACATATCTGGCCTCCCGATTTACGCAAGAAAGTTTAGAAAAGTTGATGTGCCACTCATGGACAAAATTGGAGGAAGGCTACTTGCTTGAAAGGGAGACAAATGAATAAGGCGAGGAGAGTGGACCCATTAAGACGGTGCTAACATCCATTGTCACACACCACACAATGGTGTTACGCTTTCCAACGTGGGTTGTGAAAAGGATCAACAAAATCAGAAGAAATTTGTTATGGAAGAGGATGGAGATAAAGTTTCGGTAGGGCATTGCTTAGTTAATTGGCAAACAGTCTAACTCCCCAAGGACATGGGCGGTTTGGGGATTGCAGACCTAGAAAAGTTCGGCAGGGCGCTCTGTCGATGATGGTTATCAGATTTGGACGCATGAAATCAAACCGTTGGCAGGCATGCCAGTCCCATGTGATGATCAAGATTGTGGTTTGTTCGCAGTGTCAATGTCGATCCGTCTAGGAGATGGGAAAACGGCCATTTTTTGGCATGATAGGTGGCGGCCAGGAGGCACCCCAAAGGACATGGCAGCTGGAGACAAATAGCTGGACACGGCCATTTTTTCTCAGGCTTGCCCGCTTCGAGAATAGGACTGTGGCCAAATAGCTGGAGACAAACAACTGGATTCGTGGACATGTGCACAATTTAGCTCATCTTGAAATGTTTTTCAAAGAGAAAGATGGATATTCCTTTATTGTTATATAGTTTTCTGGAAATAAAGAAACAAATAGGGTTCTTTACAAAATTGTTCAACTAATTTTGTGAGTCAAACATTGGATCCAAACAGTTCCCAAATGATCCCTGGATTTGTTCCAAAATGGAAAGTACGTAAACATTCAATAAATAAATAAAGTGTACTGATAAACACTCATTAGTGCATTCCAGCAAATAATCCAGAAATATCATAGTACAACTAAGGACATGAATTTACGTCACGCCACTAAATTGCTGCATGTACTCCATAGCCCAAGTTTGTTTGCTGATAAACTTCCACATTTCATGATAACATTCAGCGACACATACGACTCATGTACGCACCATACAGTTGCAGTTTATCCACGAGTGATAACAACTTGCCACAACATGGTTTCAACAACTTTGAAGGTGCAGATGTCCCCTTCCTTGAGCCTGTTATCCTGGCAGAACCTCCACCAGTCCTGCCCCAGCTGGTAACTGCCATTCATTTTCTTGATAACATGAACCTGCCAGGATTTGGAGCTGCGGATAAAGGTCTTGAGCGTGATGATGCATGGTACCTGCAACCCTAGCCCAACGAAGAAGGCCTGCGCTAAATACTGAGAAATTGCAATAGTGTGGGTCACATGACTGGGTTCTGTAAGATATTGATAATCAATACATCGTATAGAATGAAACCTTCTTGCCACTAGATATGAATTCTTATCCATACCAGTCTGATTAAAAGATCATGATGAATGTATAGACACTAGAACAGCTAATAATTTGTCAAAGTACTACAATATACTGATCTGTTTCTTCTAGCGATAGCATGGATGCATCATAAAAATATTCAATATGATATGTCAGATAAAATATCAGATGCCATGTCATATCCTAGCACATCATCAGTTTAAATTGTTTCTCAGTTCAGTAAATTTTCAATATTATAGGCTTCCTAATTCAGATGCATTGTCATTAATTTGATGGTGTGATATCACAAACATGTCTACAAAAACAGATGCTATGCTATATGCTGGAGTAGCATGTCATCAATTCCTATTCTTGCTCACAGAGGAGAGAATTTATATTATTGAAAGCTTCCAATACAGCAGGGAAATGGTTATTCTTACAAGATGCTTTTGTAGTCAGGCTGTTGTCATCTCCTTCTGTATCCAGGATGGTGGTCCAATCTCATAGACAGATCTGGTGTACGACGCCTTCTTCAAAGTAGTTCCGGAGCCGTTTGGTTCCTTTAGTTCTTCAATGCTTGAACTGTCATTCCTGTTCATACACTCCATATCAGAATGAGCTGGAGATGACTTCTGTTGCATTTGGCTATCTGTTGATGCTGATGCTGATACGGTAAAAGGAATATGTGCTTCAGTATTTTAAGTCCATTGAATCCATTAACAGGTTTCAAAATAAATAAGTTATCTTTTTCTTACACCGCATGATAGTGACCTGCCACAGCATGGTTTTGACAATGCTGAAGGTACAAACGTCGCCTTCCTTAAGCCGGTTGTCCTCACAGAAGGTCTTCCAACCATCTCCAAGGTAGCGGGCATTGTTGTATGCGAGACCATGCACCTTCCATGATCTGGTACTATCCATGTTGGTCTTGAGCGTGATTGTGCAAGATTTCTGGAACCCAATATAGCTGCAGAATTTTGATGACAAGGACTGCAACAATTGTAATACATCGATTACACAACTGACTTCAGTAAGTACGAATACAGGTACAGCTAGATACCTAATGCTCCTGGTTAATTTTGATTTCGATTTGGTTAAAGACTTCTTGCTGAAATCATTACCTAAGGAACGGAACATGTCAATTTTCGGTGTTGATAGAACCTTGCACTTTGTTATTGCAAGCAATGTTTAGACATTGTATTCTTGTTGAAATAGGATAATAGTTATCTTAAGTTGAGCAGTAAACAAAAAGAAATTTGCTTAATTACGTACCATTGTGTGCTTGAGCCTAGAATTTGTTATCTCCTTCTTTATCCAAGATGGTGGTCCAGTCTGGTAATCAGGTTCCTTCTGTGTTGATGATGCCTTTTTTGATGTGATCGTGGAGCCTTTTGACCTCTTATTTTCTTCACAACTTGGATTTTCACTATTGCCTTCACGTTTTCTAGTGGGACAACAAACATGTCCTTCCTGCTGCGCATAGATGAGAAAATCACAAATCACATTTTCTTCCTGTCAATGAAGAAAGGGCGTTTTTAGACATCTTAGTCCATTGTCCATAGATGAGAAAATCACAAATTAGTTCAGTTGCGCACTTTGTTCGATTCTGGTGTCCTGTTGATTGAAATCTTTCAGGCAGCCATGGAGATCAAAAGCTTTGAATTTGAAAACCATGTTCCCTTCATATCTCATGAGCAAAATGTCACCTTCAGAGATGCCATGAAATGCTAGAAAGCTTGACCAGCCGCCCGAGAAGAACATGCCCCGTTCATCGTTCTCAACTTTGACCCGCCAAAATTTGCCTAGAGGGCTAACAACAACAGCCATCGGGCTGTTCAGATACTCGCGGATGACATATTGTTTTACAAATTTAGCAGGGATCATCTGCAACAAAACACATATGAATGTATGAAATACAGATTGTTCTGTTGTTCATGGCATATCCAAAGCTTAAACATCCCAGCAAGATATTAGAAAGAGTAAGGGAACATTTCGCGAACCATCTTTTCCATGGAATCCTGGTCCAAAAATCTGATGAACTGTGGCTTACAAGAAATCCCTTTGCTGTTTTTCTTTGCCACATCTGAAGAGAATATGAGCTATATATTCAGATTTACAAACTTCAAAAAGGAATTACTCCAGAAATTAAAAAGAGGTAATTAGTCGTTAATAGCTATAATAGGTTAGTATAGCAACACGTAAACGAATGACTGAACAGTTTTGTAAAAACAAGGCAAGAAACAGTTCAGTGTTCTGAAATGGGCCAGAGCTTTTAAGGAAAAACATGGTAATTAATCGCATCCTGTCATGATTTGCGGCAACTAGAGTTGCCTACCAAATATTCCTTATTCAATATGATATTTTCCCCAAATAATTATTCTTTTCCCAGTGCACGAGGATCCGAGCGGATTAATTACCATTTACCAAACCATTCCAAAACTAGCATCGTCCAAAATTTGGAAAGCGAACATTTACCTGCAGCCGGGGCGCCGAACTCCCTGATGCAGAGGCTGGTGTCGAACGCCTTGACGGTGAGCGCGCCGCCGCCTTCATGCCGGAGCGCGACGAACCAGGCGACGCCGATGCCGTGCGCCGCCAAGAAATCGGCCCACCCGCGGCCCAGGAACGCCTCCTCGCCTTCACGTTCGATCTCCACGCGCCAGATTTTGCCAAACGGGCTCACCACGAGCGCACGGCCCCCGTCGGCGGCGTCGAAGCAACCGGCGAGCTCCTCGGAGATGCGCTGCAAAATGAGGATCAGTCGCTGGAGCGTCGGCGCTTGAGGTTAACGCGCGGTTATGCTCACCGGCCTTTCGATGGGAGGAGACAGCAGCAGCTTCAGGAGCTTGGCCATGGCTTTTGCTCCGGGGTCGCCGCGCGATGTCATCGTGGACGTCGGCGAAGACGAGGGGTCGTGTGCGTGTTTGTGATGTATGGGGTGCGGAATACGGACCGTATATTATTATCCCTACCCTTGAATTAAGCAGACAGTGAAGAATTCGAACAGTCGTGGGGCAACCATGAGTGCCCCCCCAAAAAATTGTTGACATATTCATCTCGGGGTGAATGTTGATGGTCTACACTTCTATTTCAAAATATAGAAAAATCCTAAGTTATATTTTAATTTTTTTTAATAATAAAACAAAATATGTGATAGTTAAATATTTTGAATAAGACAAACGGCCAAACGTAACAAGAAGATCAACGGTGTCAACAATTTAAAAATAGATGAAGTATTTTTCTATGCGCTAAGAACATCTCTAGCAGTTTACCTAAAAATTGTTTCGTGAACAAAAGAGAAAATATTTCTAAAAAAGATTGTGCTTCTCTCCAGCAAACTATTTAAAACTGATACATATAAAGTTGTTGAAGAATACTCTTCAACAAAGATTTCATAAAAATTTCAAGACATAGAAAAAACTATGAAAAATTACAACTTTCCATAAAATGTGCTACAAATTGCGAGGCCTCCCCCCCCCCCCCCCCCCCAGCTCCAATATATACGCCATAGGAGCTTTGCCTACATATTGTTGAAGAATACTCTTCAACAAAGATTTCATAAAAATTTCAAGACATAAAAAAAACTATAAAAAATTACAACTTTCCATAAAATGTGCTACAACTTGCGAGGCTATACCCTTACCCGCCCCCCCCCCCCCCCCCCCCAGCTCCAATATATACGCCATAGGAAGCTTTGCCTACCTCCTTGTCTCCACCCACCCCTCAAGCTCGCGGCCTCGTCGTCTCCACCCGCCCCTTCAAGCCTGCTGCTTCCCTCTCAAGCTCCAAGCTATGGCCAAATCTTCCCGCGCCATCAATCTGCGACCACTGCTCTCAAAGTCCAAGCCCTTACCGGGAAATCTGAGCTCAAGCTCCAATCTGCCATGGTAGTGTTAGCACCAAAAGTCGGATATTAGGCCAACAATACGATCTCGATCAAGCAAAGGGTAAAGACCTCGATTACGGTGAGGTCGCCGGCTGCTTTTCAAGCAAGAACAGCAAAGGATAACGATCACGCTAACGTGGTGATCACCGGATGATTTACACGACAAATCAACAAAGAGATCTTCACTTACGTGAAAGAGACGACTACTTTACTCTGCAAAGCAGTAAAGAGAAACAAAAAGAAAACCGAAATAGTAGATGTGTTTGATAATTGACTGGGGCTACAATTGGCCGTGGCCCTCTTCTATTTGTAGGGCGGCTGGACTCTGCCGTACAGACGTAAACCGACTCTAACTTTGTTGCCCTACAAAAACTATTACGTGACCGCACCAGGTCCTCCTTGATTGACAATGCAAACAATAAATTATTCCGGCCAGATGCTAATCACCTAGATAATGGAAACCCTATACGACTTGTTCACCAAATGCCATCCATGTAGACGTCCTGCATGGATTCCATCACGAGCACCTTAACCTGGCATGTTTCATCCCTGCTACTTATCTTCAGCTGCGTACGCGCTCCTCTTCTCCACTGGACCCTGGTATACTTCAAAGCTCCTCACGTACACGCCCTGGACAGTGTGAGGCCGAAGCTAGTTCCATCATCATCCATCTATACCACCAGGCTCCAGCGTCACATGCTAGCAAAGGAACACACTCCCTCTCTCCCAGCCATTCACCATCCTAAACTTCAGTGCATGAACCTTCTATGAATCCAGCTTCAACAAAGCTCTGCCATGCACCCTGCAAAATACAAACTTCCTGCCAAATTTCACCACCAACACATGCCCCCCTGTTTTTCAAGCAAATAGCATGTGCTGAAAAACACAATTTAG
Source organism: Eragrostis tef (assembly GCA_000970635.1). Lineage (NCBI taxonomy): Eukaryota > Viridiplantae > Streptophyta > Magnoliopsida > Poales > Poaceae > Eragrostis > Eragrostis tef. The sequence goes on along the minus strand of LAPY01000116.1, from coordinate 172,661 downwards.
CACCATCTATGTTTTACAGCCACTAGGACGATTATACACATGCATCGTCCAGATGTTGAAATTTCATCCTGGTCCTTGATACATGCATGCTAGAGAACTATTTCAGTTTTACAGCCTCAAAGGACGATTATAAACACTCATCGTCCATAAGTTGATATTAATTAAATCACTTTGCAGACCGTGATAATAACATGTGTGATAATACACAATTCTCAAGCATGATCTAAGAAAGATATGCTATTCAACATCGTCCATGTTTATTCATACTTTACATGATAGCCCTACGTAAACAAACACCACCCACCAGGACGATTGTAAACAAAATACAAACCATCCATGCCGTGCAGATTTAGAATTTCAAAGCATGCCCCACAACCGAAATAAATTTACTGAATAACATTAGCATACCATCAATATTTAAAGCACTTGTCATGCTACTCCCTAGTTATTTCGGCTTCTTTTAAACAAAAATGGTATAAAATACTCAAATCTATTATTTCTGATACGGCCATGATAACCAATCATCACACACATATGGCCGTGGAAAATTCCAAATAGAATAAATATATTCAAATGGCATGCAAGTACTATACGAAAACCACCAAGGTGAATAACAAGGCATACCTGGAACTGAATACCAAGACATGTGTGTGTTGGGTGATGAAAACTGATGATGTGCTTGCCAACGATTTTTATACCTGTATGCAAACTTTTGACATCTTGGTCTCTTTTGGGATCCCCATGTCTGGTCCTCCTTTTCTTTAGATCTAGCTAGAAGCTGTTTAGACGTTTCCTTCGTCTTCTCTATTTGTGTAGTTCTAACAGCACTTGATACTTGAACGTCAACCTCAGAACTAACTTGTACAGTACCTTTAGGGACCCAGATCATTTTCTTACATTTTCCTACAACCTTGGAAGCCCTACTAATGCATTGTGTAGTTCTAAGGGACGATGGTTGAACATCATCCTTGGCGTCAGTAATTTGACTAGTTTTGGGTACCCACACCAAGTTCTTGGGCTTGCCCAAGTCCTTGCTAGTTTTGTTGGCTGTATTGTTACAAATTCTACTACCTCTCGGGACCCAGACCTTTCTAAGCCTTTTGCTTCTACCAAACCCAAAACAACTAATTGTCACTTCCCCCTTGGCCCTTGTTGATTCGGCTTGTGATGGCTGAGGAAGGAACTTCTTACTTTCACGATTAGTATAATGTACAGAGGAAGATTGCTTATCTAAGTCATGCCCCCCTGTCTTCACATGATCTGCAAACTTCAATCGGCCTTCATTAATAGCCAATTGTAACTGCTGACGAAATACATTGCACTTGTTAGTAGTATGAGAAAAAGAATTATGCCACTTGCAATATGAACGCCCTATCAAATCTTTATGTGATGGCATAACATGATCATTAACAAACTTTATATGCTTTTCCTGCAGCAAACTATCAAATATCCTATCACACTCTGTAAAATCAAATGTAAATCCTCTTCCTTTCAGCCGATTCTTTTGGGAAAACGGTTTTAAAGCTAAGCAAACAAAAGGTTCAGATTTTACATGTACCCACTCAGCTATACATTTGTTTTTACTCGCAATTTCCAATGCCTTCAAATTATTTTCTACCAAATTAATATCGGCCTTTTTAACATCTGCATCAAAGTTTTCCTTTGACATATTAACCATCTGCTCTCTAGTATTCCTGGGCTCCAAAGATCCTGTGATAGGCAACAATGGTGTTGTCTCTTTAGCTTCAGCAACAGCTGAATCATCTGGTGTGGCTCCACTTGATGCTTTTTCACTAATACAATCTGGAATAAAATTCCCTATGTGCTCATTTTCTACAGTAGTTGCATCATGGACATCACCAATTGATTCAGAACAAACCGATTTATCAACAGTTACATCGGTTATACTATCATTAGAGCTATTATGGTTTCTTTCTTCAGTTTGAATCCTAGCCGAACCCTCCATATGTTCAGCTATTTTTTCCACAGATGCATCACAGATTTCAGTTTCATCAACTGTTGTTTTAGCACGAAATTCGTATGGTAAAACAAAAGGTTCCCTTCGTTCCTTAATAAACATAGTCGACTCTTCATACAGAACAACAACCGGCCTTTCATTATCTAAAACAATGTCTGTCGTTTGGTCACTATCGGTTTTACGTCCGAGATATGACTTTTGATAGGATTCTGCATGGTCCCTAGTCTTGAAACCAGATTCTCTAAGTGTTTTGGTCAATTGCTCCATAAATTCCTTCGATGGGTCAGACGCTCTTACCGGGTACTTTTTCGCGTAAATTTCTTTTACTCGGCTAATAAAATCACTTGAAGGTACATCCGAGCTACCTACATTAAGCGTACCATGAACTCGTGGACAAGATGTGCCCCCCAGTTTACAAGCATTTGCTTCATATGATTTCTCAAAACAATTACCCAAATCTATCCTATCAATTCGGCCATAATGACGGTTTACTGGCATAGTTGTTTGTAGCATATCAGGTGATGTTGCAACTACAGATGAATTAGAAGGCACGAACTCTGTCTGCATGCTCTTAACATTACTGAAATTTGAAGTACCAACATCATTCATCAAGTAACAATTTTCATATCTATTATCTCGCAACTCAAAGTCTGAAGATATATTATAATTCCAGTGATCAGCCATATGAAAAAGATGCGGGTGTCCTACTTACAGTGGGCGTTACCTTAGACTTGGTGGAGAAGAGCTTTCCCGAGTACACGGCCTTCCTCAATTCTCCTTGCGCGCTAACCCCAAGTAGGCCCGTGGGTGCACCAGGCAAATTCTTTGGCTTTGGATTAGCAGCACAATCAGGTAGCAACGCTTCCTCCTTCCTCAGGACTTGCAGGAACACAGTGGATACTCCGGTTGCACGCAAGCGCAGCCAGATAGAAGATACGACGCAGCGCACGGAACCACGGTAGATGGATGCGATCGACCGTAGTAGCCTGATGCGGCGACGAAGAACAGAAATAGCAGATCGATTTTGTGATAGGAAAAATAGAAATTCGGCTCTGTAACCTAGCCGCAGCAATCGGTCCCCAGCGGAGTCGCCAATTTTGTTAGCACCAAAAGTCGGATATTAGGCCAACAATACGATCTCGATCAAGCAAAGGGTAAAGACCTCGATTAGGGTGAGGTCGCCGGCTGCTTTTCAAGCAAGAACAGCAAAGGATAACGATCACGCTAACGTGGTGATCACCGGATGATTTACACGACAAATCAACAAAGAGATCTTCACTTACGTGAAAGAGACGACTACTTTACTCTGCAAAGCAGTAAAGAGAAACAAAAAGAAAACCGAAATAGTAGATGTGTTTGATAATTGACTGGGGCTACAAT
>LAPY01000116.1:152353-168456 GCA_000970635.1 Eragrostis tef | reverse complement strand
GAACTATCAAATATCCTAACACACTCTGTAAAATCAAATGTAAATCCTCTTCCTTTCAGCCGATTCTTTTGGGAAAACGGTTTTAAAGCTAAGCAAACAAAAGGTTCAGATTTTACATGTACCCACTCAGCTATACATTTGTTTTTACTCGCAATTTCCAATGCCTTCAAATTATTTTCTACCAAATTAATATCGGCCTTTTTAACATCTGCATCAAAGTTTTCCTTTGACATATTAACCATCTGCTCTCTAGTATTCCTGGGCTCCAAAGATCCTGTGATAGGCAACAATGGTGTTGTCTCTTTAGCTTCAGCAACAGCTGAATCATCTGGTGTGGCTCCACTTGATGCTTTTTCACTAATACAATCTGGAATAAAATTCCCTATGTGCTCATTTTCTACAGTAGTTGCATCATGGACATCACCAATTGATTCAGAACAAACCGATTTATCAACAGTTACATCGGTTATACTATCATTAGAGCTATTATGGTTTCTTTCTTCAGTTTGAATCCTAGCCGAACCCTCCATATGTTCAGCTATTTTTTCCACAGATGCATCACAGATTTCAGTTTCATCAACTGTTGTTTTAGCACGAAATTCGTATGGTAAAACAAAAGGTTCCCTTCGTTCCTTAATAAACATAGTCGACTCTTCATACAGAACAACAACCGGCCTTTCATTATCTAAAACAATGTCTGTCGTTTGGTCACTATCGGTTTTACGTCCGAGATATGACTTTTGATAGGATTCTGCATGGTCCCTAGTCTTGAAACCAGATTCTCTAAGTGTTTTGGTCAATTGCTCCATAAATTCCTTCGATGGGCCAGACGCTCTTACCGGATACTTTTTTGCGTAAATTTCTTTTACTCGGCTAATAAAATCACTTGAAGGTACATCCGAGCTACCTACATTAAGCGTACCATGAACTCGTGGACAAGATGTGCCCCCCAGTTTACAAGCATTTGCTTCATATGATTTCTCAAAACAATTACCCAAATCTATCCTATCAATTCGGCCATAATGACGGTTTACTGGCATAGTTGTTTGTAGCATATCAGGTGATGTTGCAACTACAGATGAATTAGAAGGCACGAACTCTGTCTGCATGCTCTTAACATTACTGAAATTTGAAGTACCAACATCATTCATCAAGTAACAATTTTCATATCTATTATCTCGCAACTCAAAGTCTGAAGATATATTATAATTCCAGTGATCAGCCATATGAAAAAGATGCGGGTGTCCTACTTACAGTGGGCGTTACCTTAGACTTGGTGGAGAAGAGCTTTCCCGAGTACACGGCCTTCCTCAATTCTCCTTGCGCGCTAACCCCAAGTAGGCCCGTGGGTGCACCAGGCAAATTCTTTGGCTTTGGATTAGCAGCACAATCAGGTAGCAACGCTTCCTCCTTCCTCAGGACTTGCAGGAACACAGTGGATACTCCGGTTGCACGCAAGCGCAGCCAGATAGAAGATACGACGCAGCGCACGGAACGACGGTAGATGGATGCGATCGACCGTAGTAGCCTGATGCGGCGACGAAGAACAGAAATAGCAGATCGATTTTGTGATAGGAAAAATAGAAATTCGGCTCTGTAACCTAGCCGCAGCAATCGGTCCCCAGCGGAGTCGCCAATTTTGTTAGCACCAAAAGTCGGATATTAGGCCAACAATACGATCTCGATCAAGCAAAGGGTAAAGACCTCGATTACGGTGAGGTCGCCGGCTGCTTTTCAAGCAAGAACAGCAAAGGATAACGATCACGCTAACGTGGTGATCACCGGATGATTTACACGACAAATCAACAAAGAGATCTTCACTTACGTGAAAGAGACGACTACTTTACTCTGCAAAGCAGTAAAGAGAAACAAAAAGAAAACCGAAATAGTAGATGTGTTTGATAATTGACTGGGGCTACAATTGGCCGTGGCCCTCTTCTATTTGTAGGGCGGCTGGACTCTGCCGTACAGACGTAAACCGACTCTAACTTTGTTGCCCTACAAAAACTATTACGTGACCGCACCAGGTCCTCCTTGATTGACAATGCAAACAATAAATTATTCCGGCCAGATGCTAATCACCTAGATAATGGAAACCCTATACGACTTGTTCACCAAATGCCATCCATGTAGACGTCCTGCATGGATTCCATCACGAGCACCTTAACCTGGCATGTTTCATCCCTGCTACTTATCTTCAGCTGCGTACGCGCTCCTCTTCTCCACTGGACCCTGGTATACTTCAAAGCTCCTCACGTACACGCCCTGGACAGTGTGAGGCCGAAGCTAGTTCCATCATCATCCATCTATACCACCAGGCTCCAGCGTCACATGCTAGCAAAGGAACACACTCCCTCTCTCCCAGCCATTCACCATCCTAAACTTCAGTGCATGAACCTTCTATGAATCCAGCTTCAACAAAGCTCTGCCATGCACCCTGCAAAATACAAACTTCCTGCCAAATTTCACCACCAACAGGTAGGTTGAGCTTAAGCCGCCCTCCTTCCCATAGTCTATCCTCCTCCTTCTTTGCGTCGATCTTCCTATCCCCTCCTCCACCAGCATCAGCTCGCCCAGGCGAGCAGTGCGCATGCCAAAAAGCTGGGTGACGGGACACGATGGGGAGTGAGGACGGAAAAAGGAGGTGTTGGGGACCTTGGCAGCCAAATTTGGTGGCCGGCGGTGGGCTCCATTGGCTTGATGTGGTACGAGGAGCAACACTGGTTGCTGGTGACGGTGGAAACTTTCATAGCTGATTAGCCTCTCTCCTGCACGCGTGTATATGATTTTTAGGTATTGGCATGTTGGAGACCCATTTTGAGTCTAGAATTTAGGTGAGAGCAGAAAAAAATAGGCATAAGTATCTATTTAGGTACTCTGTTTGACTAGTTTTATGGTCATTTTGACAATTTAAGATATATGTAGCCAGTTAGGTCGTTCGCTAGAGATGTTCTAAACGTTAACTAGAGCAAATTTCTTATTTGCCATCGGAAATTATACCCTTCTCTTATTATCCATCAAAGTTTTGCACTTATCTTATTTGTCATCGAATCTAATTTCACTTCTCTTAATTATCTGCCACTCAATCACTTTGGTTGATAGATTATTGTGCTTTCATCGTCACATTATTTGCGTTGCAATAGTAAAATGGATTCGTCTCAATGTATACTATCTGTGAAAAAATTCAATTTTTTGGATGAAAATTAGAGGCAATATTTAGTTGTAACTCAAAATTACCTCAAATTTTCATCCAAAATTTTTGAAAATCTTTTTTGGCATAAAGTACACATCAAGAAAAATTTATTTTGGTCTTGTAGCCTGAACACTATTTTGACATGATCAAAATTTTCTATGAGTTGACTGTTGGCCTCTCTCCCACTCATGTGTATATGATTTTTAGATATTGGCTTGTTTGGAGACCCATATTTGAGTCTAGAATTTAGATGAGAGCTGAAAAAAATAGGTATAAGTATCTATTTAGAGAGTCTGTTTGAGTAGTTTTATGGTCATTTTGACAATTTTAGGTATGCGTATCCACAACGGGCATTTTTAATGGATTGTTTTCTTATCAAGTGATTAAAAATTTCTAATTCAGGGGAACTCCTACTTCTTTTTCCTATTAATTTCCAAAAACTATATGTACAAGGTACAAGACCATATGCCAAAAAACAAAGCCTAGAGAGTTAAATGTCAGTTTATATTACATAAGCAATCCTCTAGGAGTTGCTTAACACTGGTTTTGGCCTGAAGGTCACCAGCTGCATTTCCGCTTTAAAGCACTGCCTCCAACGCCGGAGGGAAAATGTGGCATTGTCAAAAATGATGCTATTCCGGCGGCATCAGATGCACCAAGCAGCAACCATAAAAATTTCCATGAAAATTTTAGTACCAAACCTTTGTCTGGCCTGAATCAACATTGCAGTTCCACTAGATGTTTATGAACCTGGAGCACCACTCACTGAACTGGCATTTGAAGAACAAATGATGCAGAGTTTCTTCTGTGTTATTAGAGGAGAGCACACAGTTGTAACTATCGAGAACTCTGTTTTGCCTTCTTAACTGACTTCTGATGTTGAGTCGATCTCGTAGAAGTAGCCAGAAATTGAATTTGTGTTTTCCCCTGCATGAGGCATTCCACATCCACTTGAACCATGGGGATGTGTCCAGTGTGCCAATGGTATTCATGTATGCTTTCTTACCTCCCCAGATATACCTCCATTCATCCGTCTGATGCTGTGAAGATTATCAATCAGGGACAGAATTCTGCTACCTGAGCAGAAGCTTCCATCGAGAGGGGAATCGAAAAGACAGAATCAGTATCTGAATTCAGGAAGTACTATTTTGCTGATTGCTTGTTTGTCCAGTGCAAAAGAATGTACGTGTGGGAATGTCTATGTCTATTTAAGCACTCCCAAGTGTCATTGAGGATTTTGAATTAAATCCTCACTTCTAATAATGGTATAAAGTTTTATTGCACAAGGACATTAATCTTTGTATGGTAAGCAAAATTCTATGAATAATTTATATTATTACAAAGTACTACCTATGTTCGAAATAAATTGCTTTTGCTACGGAGATACATTTAGGGGAACTTACTACGGATCATCTGAGCTTGAAATCTAGCAATAATTGAATTTCTTAATGTTTGCATCGATAAGTTAAGAGGATAGAGTGGTTTGGCAGCATCAAAGGGTTAACTAAGACACTGTTTGAATTAAGTTAGGTTTTTACAGTCTAGTTTGGATCCAGATTTTAACATTTTTTTACCTCCAATCCACTCTACAATCCAGGCCGCCAGTTTTTACCATTCACCTTTTAGGAGACAGAAGCATTTACCTATTTAAATGGAAACGTTGTGATCTTTGGTTGAGTATCAGCTTGGTTGGTTACCCCACCAACCAACCACGCCTTATTACTTTGGGCAAATTTGCTACAACACACTAAAAAGATGTAGTTTTAGGCACAACACACTCTAAATCTCGTATTTAGCTGTAGCACATTTCAAAAGTATGGTAATTTAGGTGCATCGCACTAAAACAATTACTATGGTTCATTGAGAACATGAGGCCGCGCCCTCACACATTCGTCGTCCCCGCCGCCATGTCGTCCGGCGACCATGGCGCCGCTTCCCGCAAGCCGCTGCGGTTGTTGCTTCATTTCTCCCGCGGCAGCCTGGTAATTAAGCCCTCCGCCATCGCGGTCTCGCCGCGCACGCGGACCTCGGCTGACCGGTGGTCTTGCATCACTCTGCTTGCGGCGCATCCCCGACGAGCTCGCCAACGACATCGGCGCCAGGGGAGCACTCGCCGTCGGGCCGTCCGCTGAGGTCTGGCCGGTCGAGGTTGGGCGGGACGGCGAGGACGCGTTCCTGGGGCGCGGGTGGTCCGAGTACGCGGCCGCGTGCGGCGTCGGCGTGGGGTGGCACCTCGTCCTCCGGCACTACTCCGACCGCGGCGTGCTCACCGCCAAGGCGTTCGATTCCAGCGGCAGCCCCAGGGAGCTCGGCATACCAATTCCACCACTTCCAGGTAAAGGTCGATTCCACAAGCATCACTGGAAATTTTCTTGTCAGAAATTATAAGTCATTCGCCTGAATTTGGATGCTTGGTTGAGTTCCTTGTGGCATTTTGTACCCTTTCCTTGTGTCATAAATGAATGTACATCTCGACGGGAGTAGCAATGCAGGATCATTCCTCTATTTGTAGTATTGCTTCTTCTTTTTTTTATGCAATAGTATTGCTGTTTTGGTTGCTGAATCTCTAAAGGGGAAAACATAATAACCATAGTAAATGATTCGAACCAGTAATCTTGAAAAAGATATTTGCATACACGATCTTGGTTAACTTAATATAATGTTTGTTCTAGTTCAAACTGAAGCAACCATGAGTAGCAAAGGTGCCCCCCCGGAGGCCTCAGTTCATCGGTTTGCTTCCACCAGATTCCATGGAAAAGATGGTTTGAACACTTGCTGCCAACTTTCTTTCCTCGCTTCGCATTTCTTTCCATTATTGTAATGGTACCACTTCAACCTTTTTATGTGTGTTCTTGGCTTCTTGCAGCCAATACCACCTGATTTTGTACAGCGTTACTTGCCTAAAGAGAACCCGACGGGAGTAGCAATGCAGGATTATTGTAGGAAATAATCCTTGCGTGCATCAATTAGTGATTTAGTTTCCTTAGTTTGTTTGCTTTGTTTAAAAATCTAGCTGTGTGATTGATTTGCCTGATCGGAGGCATTAATTACTTTCCATGTAATAGTCTATATAAGCAAAGGAATAGAGGAGAAAACGCTGCCTTATTTTGCAGCACCAAACAAGAACGTGTTCCTCTGTGTTCTCGCGTGAGTTGTGTGTGTTGTGGTGGCCGTGATCTCGCCGGCAACTCGGGTGTTGTCTCTCCGGCGAGGTCTCTAACAATCATTCCTCTGTTTGTAGTATTGCTTTTTTTTTGATGCAATAGTATTGCTGTTTTGGTTGCTTCCTCTGTTCTGCTGAATCTCTAAAGGGGAAAACATAATAACCATGGTAAATGATTCGAACCAGTAATCTTGAAAAAGATATTTGTACTGAACTATAAGACTTCACAGTATACACGGTCTTGGTTAACTTAATTATCTTGAAAAAGATATTTGCATACACGATCTTGGTTAACTTAATATGGTTTCCCTGCTGCCCATTAGAAATAAATAAATGAATGTTTGTTCTAGTTCAAACTGATTTTAGTGAGTTCATATTTTGCTTCAGTTGAAGCAACCATGAGTAGCAAAGGTGCCCCCCGGAGGCCTCAGTTCATCGGTTTGCTTCCACCAGATTTTATGGAAAAGATGGTTTGAACACTTGCTGCCAACTTTCTTTCCTCGCTTCGTATTTCTTTCCATTATTGTAATGATACCACTTCAACCTTTTTATGTGTGTTCTTGGCTTCGTGCAGCCAATACCACCTGATTTTGTACAGCGTTACTTGCCTAAAGAGAACCTGGATATTGCGGTCGTTTTGGGGCCCCTTGATAAAAAGTTATGGTGCATCAAGCTCGAGATGAATCAGTCGGACATACTGTTCGCAGGTCGTTAGCCAGAATTTCTGAAGTTTAATGAGATCACCAAAGATAATGTTTTGCTCTTAAGGTACGAGGCAAACATGGTATTTACAGTCAAAGTGTTTGAGCCCAATGGATTCCAGAGAGAGTACAAACAAAAAGACATCAGAATGCAAGAAAGTAAGTTATATAGGTTTATGGTACCCGTACTTTTGAATCTGCTATCAAAGGACTTGAATGTGTGAATTAAACATACTAAATTGTCTTTCTCTTTTATCTTGTAAACTATCAGCAGTACCAGAAATTGAAAAGCAGCAGGAAGCACAATCTGCTTCCTTTCAGAAGGGTAAGAGCAAAAGCAATCGGACAAGTACTGTAGGACAAAATAAACCAAACGGCTCCATGGCTTCTTTGACCGAGGCATCATCACAGAAGAAATGTACCTATGAGATTGGGCCCCCTGCATGGATAACAAAGTGCATCAACGCCAACGCACTTAAGAAACAACTTGTAAGCAGAACCATTTCCATATTCTATATGCTAAAGTTGCTAGGGTATGTCATCTAAAGATCATGCATACAGATTTAAATTTCAACGAGAGGCAGAGGTCAAAAACGTTTGTTTCTTTGGATCAACTAGTAATAATATTTGTGAGTGCTAACAGGATTAAAGTGTTGGCTTTAATACAATGTCAGCTCTTGTATGGTATCTGCCACGTATATGAACTTGATGATCATGCATGTTATTAAACCCAAAGAAATACAGTTTGTAGCATTCAGTCGTAGTTGTCCACTGTTATCAAAGTAAATTGTCGACTGCTTACTGAAACCAATGTGATTGTGTTTGAATTGTTGCAGGCTTTGCCAACATCTTTCTGCGATGCCATTGGATTGCGGGAATCTTGCATGATCACGCTCAAAACCTCAGTTAACAGTGCAGAAGACTGGAAGGTGCATGGTGTGTCATGTAAGAAAGGAAGCTACTTGCTCGTGCGAGGCTGGTTGAGATTCTGCTGGGAGAATAATCTCAAGGAAGGTGATGCCTGCATGTTCAATGTCGTCGAGACCTCACTGTGGCATGTGGTTATCACACGTCGTAAGGAAAATATAAATCCTTCTTGCAATGTGAGCTGACTACTGAATCAGTTGTCTGTCTGTGTTATCATGTATCAACACTAACATATATTCCAAAGCAACAGGACAGGCAACCCCTTCTGCTTCGAGAGGCAAGTGCAAGAATTCTAAGAGGCGAAAAATCTCCGTGAATTCTATGAACAAGTCACCAAAGATGGGCTGTAACTACAACATTGGGCCACCGGCTTGGGTAGAGAAGCAGATGAACAACAACACAATTAAAAACCGTCTTGTAAGCATAACCATTTCCTTTTTCATTAATTTTAGTAAGTTGGTAAACTTGTTTCAATTTCTAGCAATAAGTAGCCCGATTGCACTCTCTATTTTATCTTCCATACATTCTGAAAACTTCTCCTTATGAAAATTGTGTGAAAATTACTATTTACTATTGTATAATAGATATTTAATAATACAAATTATTACGAAACTTATTTTCATGGGATCACTATAGAACATAACCGGTGTACTATATTTTAAAGTATCCCCTGCTTCATCCCTTGCCTGTCATTGCCTACAATAAGCTTTTTTTAACTATCAATATATCATATAAATATGTAAAAATTATAATCATCCAATTTGGATATATATGACCGACCCAAACAATATATTTTAAATTGTTATCTAACATGTGCTAGGTTTCATTAGACGCTGTCTAAAACATCATATATTATGAATGGGTATAAGAATTTGTAATAAGTAGCTAGTGATCTAAAAGTCAACCCAATAATTACAACATTTATTTCTTGGTATGAAGGAATATGTATATAGTTGATTCTCAGTTTCATTATTGGTCGATTCCACATATGCCATTCCCAAGAACTTGTCATTGCAGCTGTAGTCCAATTTAGTCCTTTTTCCCAGTTCCAAGTATTGATTCGTAATCATAGCCATAAACTAGTTCTACTATTCTAGCTACCATTTTACTACTTGATTGTCTTATTTTCTCTATGAATTGGTTTGTTTTCCATCTCATTGGACCATCTAACCATGATCCACGCGGATCATTCTGTACATTATATTTTCCCTTGCAAACATAAAAACAGAGTCTTGATTATGATTGATGTATGTTTGCCATGTCCATTCCAAACAATAATAAATAAAAAAATCCAGAACATCTCTATGAGACGTCCTTGCACAATTTTCCAAAAGCATTTAGCATCCCCTCTGAGTTGTTACTTGTTAGTAAGCGGACCCAGATTTTCCTGGAAAAGAAAGATTTAGCGCAGCCTGAGCTGAGCTTGCCATTCCTAACAACTCATCAAACTTTGACGAGTTTGCATTAATGGATCATACCCTGGGGTAGGGCACCGCATATCTGCTGAACGAGTCAATTTTGGTATCCAAACAACTACACATCCCCTTTGCAAGTCCTGCATCTGTGTCAATAGCTAACCTATATATTCAGCCGTTTGAAACACTACCACGTGATCAAAAGAGCTAGCAGCTGGCAGTATGGCACGCATTGAAGACCTGAGGTCCTTTCCACCTGGACAGTCTCCTTTTAATTTGTCATCCAATTGTATATGAACTGAAATTTTGCTAGGGCGTGCCATCTGAGACACCCTTATCAATAGGAACTCTGGACATTTTCTGGCACTCGAGGCCTCATGGAACTAGTTCTAAGATGGCTGCTGTGCCAAGGCTAGGTAGAGTTAGTCTCCTTTGATCACTCTCTGTTTGTGTGTGTTTTAAGAAGCCCTTTTTTGTATGCTATGATCTCTCATGCCTTAGTCCTGGCGTGACAGGTCTTTCTATGGACTATTTATCTTCCCTATAATACAAAGATACAAATCTCTCCTGCATGTTGGAGGAAAAAACACATACTTTTGGTGCATTAAGTGTAATATAACGTGTGCCATCACAAATGGAAACAAATGACTATTATCTTTTTAGTGGCAGCTCTGAAGTAACATTTTCATATTTTTGCACCAGAAGAACATTTTTATTGAACTCATATGAAAAACATTAATTCAGATCTAGCAGTTTGTATTCAACCAGTTGAATACATCATGTCATCATATATATACACACAGTTCATTTACGTTCTTCCAGATACCTCTGTCAAAACTAACATGGTCACAATTCTTGCAGTGTTTGCCAGCCGCCTTCTGTCATGCGATTGGGATCAGGGAAACTTGCACAGTCACGCTTAAAACTTCACTGAGCAACACCATGTCTTGGGAGGTGTGTATCCAACCATACAAGAAGAGCAGTCACCACGTTGGGCCAGGCTGGAATAGGTTTTGCCATGAGAACAGCCTGAAGGTGGGTGACGTGTGCACCATCAAAATTGTAGAAACCACGCTGTGGCATGTCGTCATTGCACGTCAAGCAGCTTTGACCTGAGAGGTGGATGTATACTACTCTTATGTTGCTTTGGGGTGTATGAATTTGCCAGCCGGATATATCTAACTCAGCTGCTGGGTGTTTAACTGGATACTACTATTATGTTGCTTTGAGTTGTAAGAATTATTTGCCAGCAGGATATCCTTAGCTTGGCTTGACAAAGACATCAGGATAATCTTATGTTTGCTACTCTAAACCTATTTGTTTATATGCATGTAAATAGCTTGTATGGAATCAGTCCGCTGGTGGAAACCGTTCCATTCATTCTAAGAAAACTTCAGGGGGCGATCAAATAGAGCCCTCGGTCGGGCCAAAATGGGCAGGCCATGGGCGTGCGTTGTTAGCCCCGTCTGTTTGAAAATCTATATAGCATTAGCTACGAAGAGGCCCATACTTTTTTTTTAATACACAGTACAATTCAGACACTCACAACGCGTGCACACTTACCTCTATGAACGTACATACGCAAACCCTACCTCTATGAGCATCTTCGAAGATTGAGCCAACAAATCCTCAAGATTAACGAAGTCACCACTGGCGCCTCGCTGTCGACGGCCACATCGCCTACCGCTGAAAGCACAAAGCCGTTAACTTCTAAATAATTCGCTCCCACCGAGAGTCGAACCCAGGACCTCTGAGGTGCTACTTGGGTGCCTTAACCGCTAGGCTAAGAACCCTTTCGCACGAAGAGGTCCATACAACAAGCTAACGGAGCTCATTTGTTGACCAGCCAGTCCTTGAGTTCTGCAAATCTCCCTCTCACCATCTTTTTTTTTTCAATTCTTCCTCCCTCCGTTGTTCTGCAGAATTCAGATTGAAGAATTCCGTCGGCGGCAGCTTTCCTAGTAGTCAGCATCATCACGGTCATCGACCGCATCCAGGATCCACCCAACGGAGAGGAGCTTGTCGAGGCCACGGCAGGTCCCGTAAGCGGAAATGCAGGCCAGCCTATTTTTTTTTCCCGGGACATAGGATTGACCTAGAAATGGATCCTTTTTAGGTGCGGCATGTGTGTGTCTCTTGTAGCTTCAGCGTCGTCAAAAATATTACCGAGTAGTTGGCAAATCGAATGGAGCACACTGTAGCATATTTATCTTTCCATTCCGGTACCGGCCCAAATGACCCATATGTCCCATTTCTGGTGCAATGTTCCATCGAGTATATTCATGTGATCTTGCCTTGTCTTCTTCCAATTCAGTTGGTTGACACTACCATATTGACCAGTGGACCTTCCTCGCCTTCGAGGCTTTCTTCCCCCACACGGCGTCAAAAAGGTGCTACTCTGAACGGCGACCTGAGTAGCCAGCCCTTCCTTGCTAGACGCAATTGTCTTTGCCCAAGCATAGTTTTGTGACTGTTGTGGATCAGATGGCTTGAAGGTCTGATGAGTGTTGGCTCTCTCTTGTTCGAGGTCGATTTAGTGAGGCCATGACGAGGCTCTCATTCTCTTGTAACGTCTATCCCTCCTTTGAGGCTTACTCCACTCAAAAGGTGTCGGATAGCGTCAAGAGGAGTGGCGACCGGACAGCCAAGGTGTGGCCAGCCATACCTTGGCTAGATTAAGATGATAGCGGTGGTTGAATTGTCTCAACACGAAGTCAGCAAGCAGGTTTTTGATGGCTGTGCGAATTAGATCAGCTACGTTTCTCGATTGGGTTCTGTGGAATTGGTGTGTGATGAACTCTAAGGTTTTTGTTTTATCTATGTAAGTTGTTGATGTATATTTCTCGAGCTTTCTCTTTTAATTTTTCAAGTGTCCGAGGGCGATGAATACCGTAGTTAAAAAAAAAGGGTTCAGTAGATGATTGCATTTTTGTGGGAGGTTACATTTATTTCTTTTTATCATCAACGGTTTGGTTCATGGCTACAAAATACAATATTATATTCATAAAGGTTGCATTATGAATTGTTAGTACTCCTATGGAAAATCATGCTCACCGAACACGAGTGATTGCATTCTTTAATATTATTCTAATTTTACATGAATCCAGAATGTAAGGAGCGGGACCACTATAGAAGCAGCTTGAGGAGCCTAGCCATGGCGCCAGCGATGTCGTGGTGACCAGCGACAGCAACGCTGGCGAAGGCGAGGGGTCGTGGTGCGTGGGTGCTGAATATGGTCACATCAACGGCCTTGCCCCTTGAGTTAAGCATATAGTGACAATTTTTTAGGGCAAGTGAGTGATGAATTCGAACAGTCGGGGACTACAATGCTGTATATTGAGATGATTGATTCATCTCAATGAATTAAAACAAGCCTTGTCGGGAAGGAGGGCTTGTTTTAATAAGACATGACAAGGAATTTAATAAGAAAGAGAAGAAATGAGTTTCATCCACTTGAAACTCTCTAGACATTTTTTCCAAACCACTAAAACCGAAATGAAACTGCATTGAGAGCATTTTGTATCATCTTCAATCCAAATTTGATCATAAATCATACAATAATAACTTAACGTTGTAACAAGTCTACGAAATCGTGATATGAAACTAGTTATTGAGAGAAGTTGTTTCATTTTTCTAACCAAAACTATCAAGTTGATGTGACACTTTTAAAACTAGCTATGAGATAAAACTGAGCAATGAGATTGGCCTAACAATCTATTGTTGTAATCCAGGAAGCAGCCTCCCTAATTTTTACCAACTTTAACAATTTTTACATTCAATCCACTATAATCCAGACCATTATTGTTTACAACTCCGGATAATATTCAGATACAATTCCGTATTTACTGTTTCTAGCTTTCATCGAGGGGCAAACCGGGGCAAATGACCACACTTAACTGCAGCTGAGAGAAGTCGAAGAGGCAGACGCTGACACATTAGTCCAAGCACGCCTCCTCGGTCATGTCGTCGCCGACGTCCGGCGACCATGGCGCCGCTTCCCACAAGCAGCTGCGGGTGCTGCTGCCTTTTTCCTGCGGCAGTCTGGTAAGCCCAACGCCATCGCCTTCTCACCGGCGCGCGGACGCCGGCGACTCGACTCCGGTAGTGGAAGCTGCTGACTGATCTTTGCATTAATTCACAACTCTGCAGCGCATCCCTGACGAGCTCGCCGACAATGTCGGCGCCGGGTAGGCACTCGTCGTCGGGCCGTTCGTCGAGGTCGGGCGGGACGGCGACGGCGCGTTCCTGGGGCGTGGGTGGTCGGAGTACGCGGCCGCGTGCGGCCCCCGGCGACTCGACTCCGGTAGTGGAAGCTGCTGACTGATCTTTGCATTAATTCACAACTCTGCAGCGCATCCCTGACGAGCTCGCCGACAATGTCGGCGCCGGGTAGGCACTCGTCGTCGGGCCGTTCGTCGAGGTCGGGCGGGACGGCGACGGCGCGTTCCTGGGGCGTGGGTGGTCGGAGTACGCGGCCGCGTGCGGCGTCGTCGTGCTCACCGTTATGGCGGTCGGTCGACGACAGCGGCTGCATCAATTCCACATGCAGGTAAAGGTTGATTCCGCAAAGGAAATCCTGGAAATTTTCTTGTCATCGTGTATGTCAAAACAAATGTGGAGTTATTCGCCTGAATCGGGATACTTGGTTGAGTTCCTTGTGCCATTATATTTTCAGTTTACGATTTTTTTCGTTCCTTGTGTGATAAATACTTCAAGAGAAGTGCTTCTATGCTTTCTGAAAAGAAAAGGCGCGCATCTCGAAGCACTTCCGTTAAGTACTATGTTAAGCACGTAACGATCTGTTAATCAATGGGCCCAGCGCGTTGCGAGCACGGCCGATGGGAAGCTTCTGGGCCGCACACCTGATCGCGGCGTCGATGGGGAATGGCAGCCGCGAGGCCCGGGGGCCGCGCCTGCCGTTGGCCGTGAAGGTGGATTCCGCTGAAGTGGTGGTTGTGCTTCGAGAGGCAATGTATGCGTAACCGCTCGAGATAGCCCTGTGTGTCGATAGGGTGCGCCGGTGCGGGACTAGAATGGAGCGCGGGGGTGCGCCAATGTTTGACGCCGGTGTCCTGGCAAGCACAGAGGTCGTTGCCGGCAAGGACGTCTACGCCAGAGGTGTCATGGAGGAATGGGGATGATAATCATGGTAGATCGGGACGAATGGGCTTTTTGATCTGGGCTCTCTAGGTCGTTGATTAACAGAGCATTAGCGTGTGTTTAACGGAGTACTAACAGAAGTGCTTTAGGATTCGTGTCTTTTTCTTTTTCAGAAAGCATAGAAGCACTGGGGAGTAGCATAAATTTCGATGGGGACTGGGGAGTAGCAATGTAGGATCCTTTCCTACTGTTCATCCTGAACTCTGGAACAGATATTGCTATTTTCGGCAATGTTTGAACAGAGATGAAAAAAAGCTACTATTTGTAATATTGTTGTGTGTGGTCCTTCCACTGTTCTGCTGATTCTCTAAAGGGGAAAAACATAATAATCATGGTAAATGAATAGGATCAGTGATCTTGAAAAATATATTTGTACTTAACTGTAAGACTTCACAGTATATCCGATCTTGATTAACTTAATTAATTTTGGTTTCGCTGCAGCCCACTAGTAGTTAATTGAATTTCTGTTTTAGTTCAAGATGATTCTTATTGAGTTCATATTTTGCTCAGTTGAAGCAAACATGAGTAGCAATGATGCCCTCCGGAGGCCTCAGTTCATTGGCTTGCTTCCACCTTGTTCCCAACCTTGTTTCCTCACATTGCTTTCAATTATTGTAATGGTCTGACTTCAATCTTTTTATGTGTGTTCTGCTTTCTATCAGTTAATACCTCCTGAGTTTGTAAAACGCTACATGCCCAACGAAAACCTGGACAATGCAGTGGCGGTCGTCTTGGGGCCCCTTGGTAAAGTTTGGCGCATCAAGCTCAAGAGGAATCAGTCGGACGTGTTGTTCACAGATCGCTGGGAACAATTTCTGAAGTTTAATGGCATCACTGAAGATTAGGCTTTGTTATTCAGGTATGAGGGAAACATGGTGTTTGCAGTCAAAGTGTTTGAGCCCAATGGATGCCAGAGAGAGTCCAAACACAAAGACATCAGAATTCAACAAAATGAGCTAAATAGGTTTAGGGCACTTCTGAATCTGCTATCAAAGGACTTGAATGTGAATTAAACACTGAATTTCCTTCCTCTTTTGTCTTATAAACTATCAGCAGTACCAGGTATTCAAAAGCAGCATGAAGCACCATCTGCTTCAATTCAGAAGTGTAAGGCTATCTCCAACGGAAGGAAGTGCCCAAAACACTAAATGGGTACCAAAACACTGAAATGGTATGCACCAAAAAAGTTCAATCTCCAACGGAAGCACCCATTCTGCTCGCTTTCTTCTTCTTTTTCGTCCTCCTCGCCATTGCTGCGACGCCGCCGTCGCAAGAGGACGCGCTGCTCGCGTGGAAGGCGAGCCTGGGCGACGGGCCATGTAGCGTCGCTCCGCCTCCTGGACGCGATCCGGCGGCCTGGACGCGCTCGACGGCCCCGCCGCCTTCTCCTCCCCCTCCTTCGCTGGCCTCGGCCGTCGCGGCTCCTGCAACCAATGGAGCTGGACGCGGGCGTCGAATCAAGCTGGACGCGGGCCAATCGACGCCATGGGCGTCGAATCGAGCTGGAGGATTGGTCGTCGGGAGGAGTCGCCGTCCGCGCGTGG
>LAPY01000116.1:122886-138440 GCA_000970635.1 Eragrostis tef | reverse complement strand
CTTCCAGCACTCCAAAAATTATGAAAAATTCTGGAAACCAGGATACAGGAACCAGCTACAACTTTATTTTGGGTTGATGCAGTTTCGTGCTACATATTTTGAATTAAAAACCGAGGAACAGCAGGATTTTCATGAAATTCACTGAATTTTTAGAGGCACTTCCCGAATTGGAAAAATTCTGGAAAATTCTTCAAAATTCTCTGTTCAGATGTTCTTGCTACAGAATTTTTGTTTGGTTCAGGTTGTTACAGAAAAGTTTGAGTTTCTTCAGAAGCTTGGATTGGACAATTGTTTGAATTATTGATTTTGAATTTTGAATTTGGTTTGAGTTTGTGCGTTCTGTTCATTGTGTGGGCACTAACTGGAAACCAGTGACACGGGGTGTCACATTTAAGGTTCCGCACATCGCGCGGGGAGTTCACCTAGTCTTACCGTATATGTGAATGGAAGCATCTCACGTTCACACCAATGATAGTTAATATATAGGCACAATTCTGAAAAAATCGAATTACTGAAAAATGGTTTTTGCTGGTTTAGGACACAAACTGGAGTTTTTCTAGTAGGCTGTACCGTTTGAAACGGGCCCTTTATGGGACGGCTGAAAATCGAGTTAATGTCACCTACAGTACGCTCAATGAATTTTGACATCCAATTCAGAGGATCCCGATGGATTGAAGATTAAGGGGCTGGATGGAGACGGGCTGGCACCAGACACCTCCAACACTATTGACCGTTCAACAATCATCCACCGATATGGGGCAAGTGGCAACTTTACAACCAGTATTTCATATTTCTTCCCAAACACAGTGATCCGAACAAGTGATAACTGATTGTGGCAGCGAAAGACTTCAACCCGAACAGTTAGAGAGTGGACAAAACGAATACATCACTGTCAGCAAGTGAATTAAGCCTCCTGGCTCCAGTCGTTAGTCTTATGGTATTAATGCACCGAAGTGTGTAGATCCTAGACACATATGTAGTAGGCACAGATTGAACAAATATGCATTTAATGATACAAAGCTCTTAGACATGAGTGTTGTGTAGTACTCTCACTTTCTCAAAATACATGTCATTCTAGCTTTACGTATTTTTTCTAAATTATATGTCATTATTATTTTTTAATGTAACTTTTTCTGTTCTCAATACAATATTCTCTCTTTCCACCACACATCTGTTTCTATTTCTTTAATCCTCGTTTTCAGTACATTCATCTTTTTTCACGGCTTCTTAATTATTGTGCCCAGAGCCAGATTGATATCTCTTTCTGAAACCGTGAAATAAAGTCTGAACGCCGCATCAAATGCCAGAGATAAAATGAGTGCTGTGCCTATTCGTGCTCTCTAGAAGACATGCCACATCCCTTAGGTTGTGTGGGTGTTCTATAGACCCTGCCAGCTACCAGATCCCGGTTATAAATTGAAACTCCTTTGCAGGTGTTTCTTATCATCCTTACATGTACCAAAAGTTGTTCCCAAGTAATCTGCAAACAATGGATGTGCATGGTGCCAGCCCCATCCCACCACAGCCGTCCGTTCCGCCACTTTCGATAGATAGTCGTCGATTTGCGACAGACGAGCCCCTGAGTCCTACGGCACGCTTGTTCCACGATATGATCATTGTCACTACGATTGGCCTTGGTAAACCCATCGATCTCGACGCCTTCCGCGCTGGAATAGAGGCCACCCTTCTCCGGCACCCTCGCTTCTGCAGCCGCCCGGTACGTGCAACCATGTACAGGCTGTTTTCTTGTATATGCACCATTTTAGTATGGTATTTTAAAATTTGTGACGTAGAAAACTTGTGATCATTCCTGACAAGGAGTCAAATGTTTCCTTGATAACTGTACTTGGATTTGTCTTTAACAATTATCACTGGATATTCAAGTTGATCGTAATACCACAGGTGCATAGTATGGTATTATGTTGAGCCACTGACGATTGAAATTGGAAAACACAACCAGGTAATGGATCAGCCAGGGTGCCCGCCACGATGGGTCCGGACGGTGGTGAACATCACCGACCACCTCATCTTCCCTAACCTTGTGCCCGCTGATGTATCGGCCGACCCCGACAAGGCGCTGGAAGACTACGTGACCTCCCTGTCAACGTTCCCCATGGACGATTCCCGGCCGCTGTGGGAGGTTCGCATCCTGGACTTTCCGACCTCCGAAGCAGCGTCCACTATCACACTGCGGTTCCACCACGCCCTTGGCGATGGCACTTCATTGATCTCTCTGTTCCTCGCGTGCACAAGAAGCTCTGCCAACCCGGCGGCCCTGCCGGCCATGCCGCCGCCGCCATCGCATCGAAGGGGGCCCATCTATTCCCTCCAGAGGGATGGGAGGCCGGCTAACGTGCTAGCACTAGCCATTTGGATCATATCATACTATGCCATGCTAGTCTGGCACACCATTGTTGATGTCGTACGCTTCTTGGGAATCCTTCTGTTTGCAGGTGACCGACGCACGGTCTTCAAGGGTGTCAAGGGCGTCGAGTTCAGGCGCAAGCGCTTCATCAGTCGAAGCCTCAGCCTCGGAGATGTCAAGCACATCAAGGATGCCCTGGGCTGCGTACGTAACATCTACTTGTTTTATTTCATTTCAGAGAGCCACTGGCATGAAGCCTATACCACGTATGGCTTTCTATTAGTTTGTTGTGATCACTTACGAGAATCCTTACTTCAGCATGCTTTGAGTTATCAATTATTAGGTGCTCATGACAAGTAGACTGTTCGTGGTAAATTACATATTCAACACTTTATATGCCATCTTCATGAAATTTCATTTCGTATTATTTATGTTTTGGTGAATAATGAGCAGACAGTGAATGATGTGCTAGTCGGAGTGTCATCTGCTGCGTTGTCCCGGTATTACTTCCAAAAACTGGGTGAGTAGCGTGCTCCTTAATTGTCGCTGCAACCTAATACAAATTTTCTCCTGTCACCAACATAATACTTGTCATTCGAATGGCATTTGAAAATTTTCCTTTACTATTGTTGGTTTCATTGTTGGTATGTTACTTTATTTTAAATAGACTCTTCATTTTTTTATATATTGCTTACAAATACTATTTGTAAGATCCAATACGACTAAGTCTCACTGTGGATAGCGAGGTATCCTATCAAAATGATATGGCCTCGCTCTATGGTGGACTGTAAACAGGACTATAAGTACCAATTTTATTTGTCTTTGAAAATTACTGTCAAATCAATTTCTATATGGAAACTTCAGCAGTATTGTCTACAAAATATGAGCATTCTTTACAATATCGATCTAACAATTGTACAAAATACATGTGTGTTTGTGTGTTTCTCCTAATTGTAATCAAGCGACACCTTTATGGTACCTCAGGAAATAGTTTTTCATCAATAAATATCTACCCCAAGAATATTTCATCGCATAAGAAAATCTTCATCAATTATTATCTTGAACATTTTCATACATGTAACTAGCTAAAAGGATTTGATACCAATGATTTAAGCAAAAAACTTTCAGTTATACAGTTATAACCAGCACATTAATTAGTGTTTTTTATGAGATGTGTATTCGTGTCATGGGAATAGCTCCTTCATACTCCCTCCGTCCCAGAATAATTGTCATTCTCGCATTCTACCAGATTCATTGAACATTCTCTGAACCTAGACAACCAGAACATTCTATAAATCTGGACACTCCAAAACACCTCCAGAATGACAATTAAACTGGGACGGAGGGAGTAGTAGCGTAGGTAGGTTTGGCACATTCTGTAAGGTATTATGTCCCAACTATATATCACTGAATTTCCCCTAAAAAACACTATATATCCCTGACTGTGGTTAACCATTTTTTACAAAAATTGAGGCTGAAAGTTTAAGAGAGTTTCGGTGTATAAGCAGGGCTTCCCTCTGGGTGGGATGGGTCATAAACTACCGTTCTTTTTCAATGTCCATATTTGAAATTTTCTCACAAGTATTTTACAGAGTAGTTATAAGCTAAATGAGTACCAACATACATCTGCTTTATTTATAGTTTGGGCACTTCCGTGTTTATTACCTTGAAAACTGGACATTGCCGTCACCATATATTGTATAAGACATAAACACTCAACAAAAAGAAGGTGACATTTTTAAGATAGTACAAATAATATTTAAGTTGCCAGAAGTGACAAATTTTTGTGCTTGTAACCAAACTCAGGTGACCAAGCTGCAAGGCACCGAGTATGCATAACGTGGCTTCTTGTGGTCAATATGAGGAAAACACATGGTATACATATAAGACAAAAACAATAAATATCTGTTTCTCTATCTAGAACGATTCAGAAAACTCTGCATTCGGTTAAATGTACTATCCATTAATAGTGAATTAAATTTCACTTGCAGGAGTTAGCTAAGATGATGGAGTCAGGCGAGAATAATGATGTGAAATGGGGGAATAAACTTGGTTACATCATGCTACCTTTCCACATTACTGTGCCGGATGACCCTCTTGAATACGTGAACATTGCAAAGAAGATGGCAGAAAGGAAAAAATATTCATTAGAAACGATCTTCACACGTGTCATTACAGAAATGGCTACCAAATGTTTCGGCATCCAGGTAAATCGTCTATGGCAGGAAAAGGCCAGAAAAATATGGTCCCAATGTCTCAGGGCAAAGTCAGTATGATAATCACAACTTCTTCAACCCCTAGTCCCATGAGCCTTCATGCCTCTCTGCAGCCAAAAGGCATTGCACTGCTCAGCTCACTTTACCTTCGAAGCCATTTGTTTTCCTTTTTTCTTTTGGTGAGTGTGTGGGTGTCTTTTTTGTAGGTTTTTTTTTTTTTTTTTGTTTTTTTTTTGTGGGGGGGGGGGGGGGGGGTTGTAGTGCACTGTCCTACGCGATAGCTATGTTTCCAAATGCTTCTGCTATGTGTATGCCCCTTTAAACTGTGATGATTTGAAAATAGAACTACTCATAGCTAACGGAATAGCTTAAGGGCCCATTTAATGTTGTTTCAGTGACATGCAACTCACTCAATATTAAACTGGGGACTGGCAGGTGTCAGGTGCCATCTTCCACAGAATGGTATCTAGTACCACCTTTCTGTTCTCCAACGTAATTGGTCCATTAGAACAAGTTGAGTTATATGGTCACCCAGTCATCTACATAGCGCCTAGTGTCTGCGGGCATCCATCGGTACGTATGTTCTAACTGCTTGCGTGACAGCAGTCAATCTGGGGGTCACCCCTGAAACAAGGAAACAAACTGGAGGAAAGAATTATCTGCTGCCCAACCTATCACGCTTGTATTGTTTGTGCTGTCCAAATTATGGTACCCTCGTAACTAGTCACACGTAGAAACACTAACTGAGCAGGATGTTCCATACATATAAGTATATAACGTTTTGATTCTACGGCACAAGATATATATATATATATATTAAATTTATTTGATCTTAATTATTATTTCCACTACATATGTGTAGGCACTGACTATACATTGGCAAAGTTATGCGGAAACAATCAGGATTATCCTTGCGGTGGATGACACACAATTCCCAGACTGTCACCAGCTTCTAAATGAATTTGTTCAATCTCTAGACATAATAAGAGATGCAACATCACGAGTCAGTTAATATGGTTATACTGGCAGCCAGTGGACGAGGCAATGGTACAGAGCATCAAGGTGAATGGCAGCCTATGTACTCCTAGAAAGGCCCACTATAGGGATAGAAACCTAAGCCATCCTCTCCTAGCAGAGGAGAAATATCTACAGTTAACTCCGGTATTGAATTCCTTTAAGCTGTAATAGCATGCCCATGTCTTGTGAGGGATATAAGAAACTTGGGACATATGTAAATTGAGTTGTAATCGATAAAACAGCTGAGAATATCACTTCCATTGAATAGAAACCATGGGGGCACGGACATCTTCCTCAATGGTCTCTTTCTCAAAGATGGTGCACACAATATCCTCATTATTAGAACACTTTTAGAGCAGACCAAACGACTACTTGTTGTCCATTTTCTTTATCCGATGAATCAGATCCTCACTATGATACTTTTTCAGCCCACCGGTATTGTCAGTATCATGCATTAGTATCATGTGTATCATAGGGGTAATATTGAAACAAAGATGGATCGCAAATTTGTAATCTTTTATTTTTAATAAAGTCCAAATCCGGTTTGCTTCTTCATTTCAATTTGTGCGCCGGCTGCGGCGGAAACGTATAGAGATCGAAATTGTGCGCTGGTGGCCCTTGAGATTTTGCAGTGGTGGAGGCTATGAATATTCAGGAGCGACGGCAACCATGACAGCTGACCGTCGAGGTTGTGTCGCCTGTGAGGTGCAACAGGAAATGCCCGATCAGATGACCTGGCTCTACCGCGCGATGCTTGTGGAGATCCGGATATCTTGTGCTGGAAGGCAATCATGGACAAGCTAACCCGAATCAGTGCATCATCAAATCGTTCCCCATGACGGAACAACTGATCGATGCAGAAGTTGATTCTTTTTAGTAATTGCAACTTCTGATTAGATAGTATCAAACGTGAGGCGAAGTACACTGCTTTGCCTCTGGACGTACAATTCATAATCAATACTCTAATAACATTTTAGTTCGATGGAAGCAATAATGGCAGAACCGCGTCCAACTTCGTAGCTGTGCATCCTGCGCCTAAAATCCCACCAGTGTTACCAAGCCCCTAGCAGGTTGGAATGAACCCGTATGTTCTGTCGAGGAAGGACAAGGGACTGGATGGAGAAAATAACTATATAGTCAGTGATGTTTTTCTTACTATATCAATTATTGGCATTGGGGATGTTAAGTTGCAGTCACTAGGGATAGGCTTGGGAGCCGAGAATCAGTATATATAGTCAGTGATGTATTTCTTACTATATATTAAGTGTCTAATAGGAGAAGAAATCCCCAGCTCTGGGGTTAATCCGTACGCTCTGTGCGAATTATCCCCACGTCCTAGGGTTCCTCCACGGCGCTGCTAAGGCTCTGAGTAGGCCGAGAGGCGAGCTGATGACGGCAAATGCGAGTCCTCCCGTCCTAGGGTTGCTCTACAGTCGCGACGGCTCCGAGTAGGCCTGGTGGCGGCGGCTGGGAGTGGCGGCGCACCGTCCTGCGTGACCACGCGAGGAGGATACGAAGGCCGGCGGGCCGACAGGACCGGGGAACATGGCGGCACGCGTGGCGGACCTGGCTGGTTGAGCCAGCGCCTGTCAAGATTCCTGCGCCGCTGTGCGGGGACAGCCATGGCGGCGCCCTTAAGCAGTTGCAGGCTTGCACCAGGAGAGGCGACTGCAGGATCAGGGGCTCAAGGGAGATTTTTCTATTCTCTGATATTCCGATTTTTTTTGTGAGATTGGAAATATCGAACTAAATTTCCGCTGAATAGTGCTAAATTTTCATTTCGATGATCTGATCTCTTTGATCAGGAAAAAGGAAAGCAGATCCTCATTGTAAGCAAAAGAAGATTTGACCTGATGCTTCTTTACCGAAACACATACACCACATGTGCACCTACATGATGCCTGTGTTTTAGGCGACAGAAATATTATTCAAACTCTACTTATGTTATTTTGCTTACAATTTGGTATATACATTTTACTCACATTCTTCTAACTCTACAGAGTTCGTGTTCATCGTGCTAAGTAGCTGCAGCATAGCATGGATTTAGAAGTGTTCAGGTGAAGGGCGCGCTTGACACACTATTTCTATTTTATTAACAATAGGTATGATTTTGGGGGCTTTCAAAATATACCGAGACAGTTATGTTTATGTTCAGACCATTTGTGATGACCTAAAGCATGCCTCATTTTGGCGATCCAATTTATTGCTTTTTAGCGCCCAGCAACACTGAACCTAACTCTTTTCCTTGCCATTCTATAGATGATTTAATTAAAATGGAGATAATCTATTTAGACGTATTCTTTGTTCTGAATAATATTTCAAGTATGTTACCCCTCACTCTGTAATGCATGACATTTGTAGGATCATCTGTCAGAGATGGAAGGGGTTATCAAGATACAAATTTTCACACATGCCTTCATATTGCCTCCTGTGCCACTAAAATGTTCCGTGTAAGAGACTAAAACATAAAAATAAAGGTAAAATTACCATTCCTTCCTTTTTGGGTTATCTACAAAAGAAAGAGATCTTGCTTGGATCCACTTCACATATATTATACAGTTAGTTCCTTGCAGTGCTTTTACATGCTGCTGCCTGAAGAAGTGTACATGTTAACACTGAATTTTACATGCTACACAAACATCCACATGCAACAAAGGTCTGTGACTCTGTCAAGTACCTGTATTTAGTTCAAAATGGTTCTGTTATTGAAACTCCTTCAGTTCATCTGCTTTGCTATCTCATTCGCTGAAATCATGTGAACGAACAAACAATCTACAAAAGTTTATGCATAGTGCTCCATTTAGTGTACAAAACTGTGAGGCAGCCAACTATTGCTATGGATTACCTTCTGTATATTAAAAAAAAATGACTTCTTGCTATAAATGTCTCCTTTCTTTCCTGATCTCTCTTCCTTGCTATTGTTATTCAGTTTATGATCTCATAGTGTAGATAGTTTGTTCTCTGCCCTAAAAATATCACACTGAACACTCATACAACATCCTAACATATACATGTTGTTTCAAGGTCAACTGTAACTTCAAGGGTCACCAATATGTATGTGGTATATCAACGCAGAAATTCCTGAAACTGCCAGCTCTTCAGGACAGGTACGTTATCCCTCCTTAAGCGACAACATAGCAGACTGTATAAAGCAATACATTCTCTGTTACGTGTATATAATTACTATGCCTCTCTTTAACTTTGAAATGTAACTGTACTTATATGGTCCAAACAGTTCAATGCATTGGAAAGGCAGACGGTGGCACAGGCGTAGGACCAACAACTGTCAAAAGACCTATCCAAGGAAGACAATCTGCAAGATATTTGGTTACTCTTGCACATCCAACGCTTCGTACATAATCCATCCAACAGTGCCTCTTAATAATGAGATAAGCGTTGTACCATGTGCCATCTTATCAACATAGAAAAAAGTATACTGCCGCCACTCGGCAACTGAGATGAAAGGAATGCTTCGTGATGGACGATAGTGGTACATGGAGGACCAAGTTTTCATAAATCAAAGCCATGTGGAGCTACTTATACATGCAATGAGTAATGCACAATGTGGGCCACTTATAAACCTGTGTATGTTATATGCATATATCTGACTTCTACCTATCCAACTTCATACTCGACTTATGCGATGCGTCATCATGACAAAGTGAACCAGCTGCATGTTATTTTGCATATCCAAACAGTAAGGCTGTGTTGGTGTATGTTATCTGAATATGTATGACTGTTACCTTCGTAAATTCACTCTCCATTAAAAAATGAACAGATCACAAAAAGCCTTCACGTTACACACAGGCCGAGCTAATCCGTGGCCCATGAATACGTACGGCACGGGCACGTGATGGTTTTGTGGTTGCATCGATCGGTTCTACAGGATTAGTTTGCGTTGTGATTGGTTTGTATTGTGTCGATCGGGTGTGCAGAATGTGTTTTCGTAGAACCTTCGCACAGAAAGGAATAGTTTGGATTGGGCCGCCTGTGAAGTGTGAATATGTTCTGTGCTCTTCAAAGAGGGTTCATGGATGTTGTGTGTTCACGTGTGGCCATTTCCAATCCGACGGCGGCCATTTCCACTCTTACATCTGGCTTGTAAATGGTACACACTATCATATATAAGCATCACCATTGCACCAAAAAGGAAAAAAAATGAAATATAAGTATCAACTCTAAGATGCAGAAAAGAGGCGGCAGTAACATATATTCTTTTAAAATTCACATCAAACAGAGTAGGAAAAAGCACAAATTATCCTTTGCTCACACATTAGATGTTTCATTAGATAGAAAGTTATTGGAACATGTAGGCAGCGATCATTAACAAACACTCCTCTTATGTTTACAGTGTACTGCCATAGCCGAACGAAACTACACAAAGCTCATCGGATACAATAGTGCGCCATCCACGCATGACAGTAGAAGTCCTGCACCTTCTTCATCTTTGCATGCCCATCGAGCTGATGAGAGAAAAATATCCAACCATGATGGCAGGTTCCAAACCTTTGAGCTGAAGCGCTATCATCTGGAATAATAAAGAAAATTAACTTAAAAAAAGATAAAGGAAATTAGAAGAACCGAACACAGCCTTCCAAAAAGTTTGAAAAAATGATCACAACTAAAGTTATAGGAACACAAAGGCATGATGATGCATGCCCCAACATCGATAGTTGTACAGCTTGGAAAGCTAGTTAATAGTGAGTTTAGCAAAGAAGTATGATTTAAGATTACACAACCTGTAATTGAGAAAGTACTAATATACGGATCTGATCCAGAGAAAGGAAAATAGTGAGTTTAGCAAAATAAAGAAGTGCAGGTTTTATCTTTGAAAGATCGTGCTGTTTGATTAACTCTGAAGATAATGCAGAGAATTCAGGTACTTCATTCCGATTTGCACCATCACATTTAGAGGCCAATGCAGGAGGAAAGCTAATTGACAATAGGAAATCATTTTATTTCTTAAAATAATTTCAAACTGAAGAGAACCATGTTATTGGTATAATTTAACATGATCTAAACAGGTGGACAATAAGAGACAGGCAAAACCCACGATCAGTTGAATGGTCTCGTTAATAAACTCCTGCTAAGTCTAAAGAAAGGAACCAACTATATTACCTCTGTAAATATTGGAAGTTGTGAGACCATTTGAGATGTCAACTGATAAAATATGTGGCGGCTAATCAAAGCCAGAAACAACCATGGTTAACCAGGATCACAATAAAATACCCGAGACCACCTATGGCAAAACAGGATCATAATAAAATACCCAAGATTACTCACGGTTAACCAGGATCACAATAAAATGATTCCCACAAATTATTGGATAATTTTATTCTAACAAAAATAGGCATCCAAACCAACTTATACTCACAAAATGGAATGTTGTGGTTAGGGAGAACAAAGTTTTGATTTTACAGAAGATATGTGCTCCGTATAGAAGAGCACTGCATTTGTACTAAACCATGAACACCTCGAGGTGCAGCAGTGCCAAGGTCTGGGTTTCCAGCGTTGTTGCCCAAGAAGCCTGAATCTTCTATGCTGCAACGAAGGCATGCATGAAGCTTTATTGTTGCCCCAATCATCGTCCTCGTCGCTGGAAGAAAAACAAACATAGGTAAGTGTTGCTGCCTTGCACACACATGCGATTTCTTCCTACTGAAATCACATCAGGAAGGATGGTTCCTGATGGCACCAAACAAATGGAAATTATGGCTTGGAAGGACTAATAGATATACAACTAACAACAATTTAAGATGAGAGATCTGAGGACTAATCACTCATCAATTTATTGTGCATGCTTCTCTGAGATGATGCAATGCAGAATAGCAAATTTAAGTGATTGGAAGCAGACAATTGGATATAAGAGAAATCAGAGATTACAAAATAATCACATTCAATCAGCAAACTACTTCATGTAAATATGTCATGGCGGGGAAATAACACGATTGTAAAATCAAAGTAAAATGCTGATAATCAGTGGGAGCATTCCAAAAGAATAATAGGTGTCTGTCTTCATACAGGCTACAACTTGTAATGATTCATGTACTTCACAATGAGCCTGATATTGAGCAGAGCCCCCCAACCATCAAGGCTACATAAATTTGAAGAGAGTGCATAAGGCTGCAAGTGTTAGAAACCTTGATCTCAAGAAAATAAGAACATTATGGTTGACATGAAAAAGGATTACATATCAGGTCGATAGATTTGAAAACCTGTGATTGGAAAAATTAAGAAGCCTGCACAGATTCTGAAGCCTAAAATACTACCAATGTACTATGAAACATCTGAGAAAAAATCCTCATGTACCTTGGGTGCATATAAATCTATATGTGTCAACAATCCAAAGAAATAAGCAAAACTTTGTTTTTTGGGGACAACTGCGCGCACCACAATCTCATGGCTGCCGCCCTGTACTCCATCGTTGAAACAAAAGCCTCCCAGCAAGCAGCAGATCTAGGAGGCAGGGGAGTGGAGATGCGAGGAGGCGGACTGACCTCTTGCACCCGTTGTGGCACCCTACCGGCGGAGGCCGCGATGATGTTGTGGTGGCTCCCGGCAAGCCGTCGCTCTGCGGCGACACCCATCCACGTAGTGGCTTCCCTCCTGCCTGCACTCGCAAGTACCAGATCGCGCTTCGGCCCGCAAACTTATCTGCGGGAGAGACGACGTCGCGTTGGGTTGGGGCTGAGGAGACAGCAACCGAACGCGTCGCCGGCAACAACCAACACTGGAAGGGGAAAACAATGAGGTCAGGCAAAAGACAGAAAACCAAGAAACCAACATGAGGCACGCAAACAAAACCAGAGCAGGATGAGAAGCAGCGAGACAACGAACCAACGGGAAGCATAGAAGGCAGGAACCCAATCAACACCATTGTCCTCGCCACCGGGCGCAGCCGAAGCGGAACGGAAGCTGGAAGCGAGAGGCAATCGGGATCGGGTGAGAGAGCACTGCAATGGGAACGCGAAGAAATAAAATAAAAAAATCGAAGCACGAGATCGCGAAACCATACATGCAGAGTGCCGACGATCCGTGATGAAGAGTGGAGAGGGAAGAAGCCGGGCACCGAGGAAGCACACGAGCAGAGGCAGAGAGACGACTCGATGCAAGAAGAAGAGCAGAGCATAAGGTAGAGGAGGAAACAAAATCGAAGCACAATGCACGGGAAGAAAGAGGGAGAGGAGCATAAACCTAGAACCGGGGCGGTGGCGACGACGACGAAATCTGGCAGGCGGAGGCAGGATAGCAGAGACCGGAGCCACCGAGGCAAAGGGGAGAAGAGAAAACCGTCGGTGCCGCGAGAATCGATGGCGCCGACCTGGTCCGACGAGCAAGCGAGAGACACGTGGAACGCATTAACGAAGACGTCGAAGAAGGAGAGTCGGAGGAAGGAAACAGGCCAGGCTCGGCGCAACCCGAGAACTCGGAAGCCATGGGCCGCGACCGGCGTCTCGCCAAACATGCGAAGCCACTGCGCCGACGCGTCGCAGAAGGATTGGGCAGTAAAGTCGGGAACCTTACGCGTCGACGCGCGATTAGCGCATAGCTGTACGGATTAACGCTGGAGCCGGGGATTTCACCACGCATTAGACTTTTAATATTGGGGATGTTTAGCTGTTGAGAGGGATACGATGTGAGCTGTATCAGCATATTAAGTGATGTTTTTTCTTATGCTATATAACATTGCCACTGCGGATGTTAAATCGCAGTCATGAGTTATAGGAATGCAAGCTGAGTATCAGTATAGCCAATCAATTATGTTTTTCATATTGTTTGTTGCAGGCGTCGATGTGTTAATGAGCTTTAAGAGAGGAAACCGGTTTTAGGTCGGGTCACACCGTTGGAAGAGGCTCTGAGAAGTTTCAACGAGAAACAAAGGAGGTTCATTGTGGAACCAGAAGAGGGAATGGTGTTTTTCTTTTGGGAAAAAGAAGGAATGGTGTTCGGCTCCTCCAATGAGGCCTTGGAAGTCTATAATTTGCATTCCTGGGGGAAGGGATTCGGCATCAAGTGCAGCAGCAGTGAAACAAACGACGTGGGTTATGAGCTGATAAAGGAGCTGGTCTGCATGTGCCAGGTTTAAATTTAACCTAAGTTCTACCATGCTGCTATACTGTGAGAACATGAAACAAACAAATCCTGACGGATTTTTTTCTATTTGTTGTTTGGACCTCTTACTAAACCTTTTCTCCAGTTAATTTTACAAAATTGTAACTATTTGTTTCCTTGTTGTAAGAAACCACAACTTTTAAAACCAGTTTCACAAAACCACAACTATTATGTGTGATTGTTGCACAAACCACTTTCGGTCTTGGACCCGCTTGTCATCCTCTATTGACCTTTGTACTTTTGTGTGGCTGACATGTAGGACCAAACTAAAAGTTATGGTTTTATGTAATGAGTGGTGCAAATAGTTGTGGTTTTGTAAAACTGATTGTAAAAGTTGTGGTTCTTTGCAACAAAAGACAAAGGAAAAAGTTGTCGTTTTGTGAAATCTACTCTTATTTTTAGAAAAAGGAATTACAATCCAGCCTTTGTGTGCCGCGTAAAGCTAACACGCTCAGAGCCTGGTCTATTACATTGAACCAAATGGGGAGAAAGAAATAACTTTAGCACATCGATATATCAGTACTAAAGGTTGTCTGCATCCAATGTGTAATAAGTTTTCTCGCCGCCTTTCACGAGTTCGTGCCAATGTAATTGCTTGCAATTCATCATACAAACCATCCAAGATACCCACCACGTACGCTGGTACCGATATCAGCACGGTCATGGTACCTCGACTTGTTTTAGAGGAGGGTGTGTGATGGGACAGAAATGTGAACCGTAGTCTGACGTTGCTCCTCGGTGGTCTTCTCAAGCAAATCAGCAACCACGAAATCCGGTCATTGCTGCCTCGATTTGTGAAGGTTAAGAAAATCCGGCCAACACCAGCAACCATCTTGTTGACCTTCGGTTGCCATCTGAGCACCAATAAAAAGAAAGCGCAAGCAAACCCTTCGGAGGCAGAATATGACGACGTGAATCTCGCTAACCATGAAGAGGATGAAGCCCTCGTCTTCCAAGTGGCGAGAGTGAAGCGGAACAAGAGTTTGTGGGTTGCAGCCCGACTCAGCATCCTAGTGGTCTATATAGCGGATTTGCAGTCGTGAGCGGCCACCGCCACTAAACAGATCCGGCCAACACCAGCCGCTACCTCGTCGGAAGGGGTCTACCTCACCAACCATCTGCGATCAATCTTTGCAGATCGATCAGAATAATAAAGAGGATGACCAAGCCGTCACCATATCGACACGTGGATCACACCAATTTGGGATCCACTACCATCCCACATCAGGTTGCATTTCATCGTGACCATCTTCAATGGTTGAGGAGAGACGACCGAACGATGCGGGGAGTCCATTAGGGCGCAGTCATGGCAACTGCCACTGCGCCGAGCTCCCACGGCGAGCCCGTCAATATAGACACAAACACCAAATCATCAAGCTGCCGAACCGCATAACAGCCTGCAGCAGCAACATGCTGGCCGACGGTCATCTTCAAAGGCTTGGGGCGCACCACCTGCCGCCGCATTGCAAGGCCACAAATCTGACCTCATGATGCGAATGGCCAGAACCTGGCCACCTGCCACGGCCACGATTAATTGGCCAGAATCTTCCCAGCAGTCCAGCACAAGCACGCACCGGCGTGCGTGCGTCCATGGCCCTGGTCTGCAGCACGTGCGCTTGCACCCGCCGGCGCCGCCGTGCGGCCGCGCCAGCACGCACCCACAAGGGATGTCTTTTCCGCCGGCGGAATGCGCTAGGTCTCGCCGCTGCCAAGCCAAATCTCACCGCCGTCGAGCTAGATCTTGCCGACCAGCGATGGGCTTGTCCAAGGGGTAGAGGCGACAGCGATTGGAACGCCACCCGGGTCGCATGTGCGGACAACGCTGTAGCGTCACCGATAAACGC
>LAPY01000116.1:98465-111160 GCA_000970635.1 Eragrostis tef | reverse complement strand
TTGGATTCACTCAGTTTTGACAATTATTTTTGAGAATTCTGGAGTGGGTCCATATTTATTATGTAGTCACATCAGAAAAAAATAACATGACAAATAATTTAATTAATAATAAAGAGAAGAAACGATTTCATTGAGAGGCGAACGGGCAGATGACCCACACTTAACTACAGCCCAGACAAGTCGAAGAGGCAGACACCAGACAGCGGAAATCTTCTTTTGCGACGGGCCTGAGGTACGGCCCCTTCTCTGATGACGCCACCTCAGCTTTGAGACTCGGAAACCCTCTGGCCTCTACTCTCTCCCACCCGTGAATCCTCAGCCAGGCGCGTGTCCGCCAACCGGGTACGTGGCGTCGATTCAGAGGGCCCGTACGTCAGGCGCGCCGAAAGAAACCGCGTTGCACCAGACAGTCACACATTCGTCCAAGCACGCGTCCTCGGCCATGTCGTCGCCGACGTCCGGCGACCATGTCTCCGCTTCCCACAAGCAGCTGCGCGTGCTGCTGCCTTTCTCCCCCGGCAGTCTGGTAAGCCCAACGCCATCGTCTTCTCACCGGCGCGCGGACGCCGGCGACTCGACTCCGGTCGTGGAGGCTGCTGACTCGTTTCGCATTCATTACTCTGCAGCGCATCCCCGACGAGCTCGCCGACGATGTCGGCGCCGGGGAGGCACTCGTCGTCGGTCCGTTCGCCAAGGTCTGGCCGGTCGAGGTCGGGCGGGACGGCGACGGCGCGTTCCTAGGGCACGGGTGGCCGGAGTACGCGGCGGCGTGCGGCGTCGGCGGCGGGTGGCTTCTAGTGCTCCGGCACCACGGACGCGGCGTGCTCACCGTCAAGGCGTTCGACAACAGCGGCTGCGTCCGGGGGCTCGGCGCACCAATTCCACATGCAGGTAAAGGTTGGTTCGATCCGCAAAGCAAATCCTTGAAAATTTCTTGTCATCGTGTATGTCAAAACAAATCATGGATACTTGCATTGGTTGAGTTCCTTATGCCATTATGTTTTCATTTTATCAATTTTTCGTTTATTGTGTAATAAATATTTCAAATGTACATACATCTCGACGGGGAGTAGCAATGTAGGAGGATCCTTTCCTACTGTTCATATTGAACTCTAGAACAGATATTGCTATTTTCGGCAATGTTGTACTAACAGAGATGAAAAAAAGCTACTGTTTGTAGTATTGCTGTGTTCGGTCCTTCTACTGTTCTGCTGATTACCCAAAGGGGAAAAACATAATAATTATGTTAAATGATTAGGATCAGTAATAATCTTGAAAAAGATATTTGTACTGAACTATAACACTTCATAGTATATCCGATCTTGGTTAACTTAATTTTGGTTTCCCTGTGCAGCCCAATAGTAGTTAATGAATGATTTTTTTTGTTCAACCTGATTCTTATCGATTTCATATTTTGTTCAGTTGAAGCAACCATGAGTAGCAATGATGCCCCCCGGAGGCCTCAGTTCATTGGCTTGCTTCTACCAGATTCCACGGAAAAGATGGTTTGAACAGTTGTTCCCAACCTTGTTTCCTCACATTGCTTTCAATTATTGTAATGGTCTGATTTCAATCTTTTTATGTGTGTTCTGGTTTCTATCAGCTAATACCTCCTGAGTTTGTACAACGCTACATGCCCAAAGAGAACCTGGACAATGGAGTTGCGGTCGTCTTGGGCCCCCTTGGTAAAGTTTGGCGAATCAAGGTCGAGATTAATCAGTCGGACGTGTTGTTCACAGATCGCTGGGCACAATTTCTGAAGTTTAATGGCATCACCAAAGATAATGTGTTGCTCTTAAGGTACGAGGGAAACATGGTGTTTACAGTCAAAGTGTTTGAGCCGAATGGATGCCAAAGAGAGTCCAAACACAAAGACATCAGAATTCAACAAAGTGAGTTAAAAAGGTTTATGGTACTTTTGAATCTGCTGTCAAAGGATTTGAATGTGAATTAAACAAGGAATTTCCTTTTTCTTTCTCTTTTATCTTATAAACTATCAGCAGTACCAGGTATTGAAAAGCAGCAGGAAGCACCATCTGCTTCAATTCCGAAGTGTAAGAGCAAAGGCAATTAGTCACGCACTAAAGGACAAAATAAACCAAATGAATCCATGGCTTCTTTGACCAAGGCATCATTACGTACGGAGGCAATGTATCTATGAGATTGGACCACCTTCATGCGTAACAAAGCACATCAATGCCAACACACTTAAGAAACATCTTGTAAGCACAACCATTTCCATCTTGGATGTTTGGATATGATAAAGTTGCTAGGGTGTCTCGTTTGAGAATTATGCCTACATGTCTTGCTTTGTTGCAGATAAATAGAGAGGTAAAATTGTTTGTTATATGTCAACTACTGATAAAACTAATGTTTTATGCTGAACTACTGATAATACTTGTGAATGCTAAATTGCTAATAGGATTCAAGTGTTCGGTTTGATATTATGCCAGCTCTTGTATGATATCAGCCACATATTTGAACTCGAAGAACATGTTACTGAACCCAAAGAAATAGAGTGCTGATCTAGGATTTAGTAGTTTCCCACCGTGATCTAAATAATTTATCGACTGCTTACCGAACCAATGTGATCATGATGGAATTGTTGCAGGCTTTGCCAACAGCTTTCTGTGATGCAATTGCGTTGCGGGAATCTTGCATGATCACACTCAAGACCTCAGTTAACAGTGCACAATATTGGCCGGTGCATGGTGTATCATGCAAGAATAGCAGCTACTTGCTCGTGTGAGGCTGGTTGAGATTCTGCCAGGAGAATAGCCTCAAGGAAGGTGACGCCTGCACGTTCAATGTCGTCGAAACGTCACTGTGGCATGTGGTTATCACACGTTGTAAGGAAAATATAAATCCTTCTCGCAATGTGAGTTGACTACGGAATCACTTGTCTGTTTGTCTTATCTAGTATCAACACTGACAATATTCCAACGCAGAAGCTAAACCCTTCTGCTTCTGGTGGCAAGCGCAAGAGCAAGAACATGTGGCCAGTTACTGAGCGATCAAAGAAGCCAAAAGGCTCCCTGAATTCTTTGAAAAAGGCATCAAAGAAGAGGTGTGCCTTTCGACAACAGCGGCTGCGTCCGGGGGCTCGGCGCACCAATTCCACATGCAGGTAAAGGTTGGTTCGATCCGCAAAGCAAATCCTTGAAAATTTCTTGTCATCGTGTATGTCAAAACAAATCATGGATACTTGCATTGGTTGAGTTCCTTATGCCATTATGTTTTCATTTTATCAATTTTTCGTTTATTGTGTAATAAATATTTCAAATGTACATACATCTCGACGGGGAGTAGCAATGTAGGAGGATCCTTTCCTACTGTTCATATTGAACTCTAGAACAGATATTGCTATTTTCGGCAATGTTGTACTAACAGAGATGAAAAAAAGCTACTGTTTGTAGTATTGCTGTGTTCGGTCCTTCTACTGTTCTGCTGATTACCCAAAGGGGAAAAACATAATAATTATGTTAAATGATTAGGATCAGTAATAATCTTGAAAAAGATATTTGTACTGAACTATAACACTTCATAGTATATCCGATCTTGGTTAACTTAATTTTGGTTTCCCTGTGCAGCCCAATAGTAGTTAATGAATGATTTTTTTTGTTCAACCTGATTCTTATCGATTTCATATTTTGTTCAGTTGAAGCAACCATGAGTAGCAATGATGCCCCCCGGAGGCCTCAGTTCATTGGCTTGCTTCTACCAGATTCCACGGAAAAGATGGTTTGAACAGTTGTTCCCAACCTTGTTTCCTCACATTGCTTTCAATTATTGTAATGGTCTGATTTCAATCTTTTTATGTGTGTTCTGGTTTCTATCAGCTAATACCTCCTGAGTTTGTACAACGCTACATGCCCAAAGAGAACCTGGACAATGGAGTTGCGGTCGTCTTGGGCCCCCTTGGTAAAGTTTGGCGAATCAAGGTCGAGATTAATCAGTCGGACGTGTTGTTCACAGATCGCTGGGCACAATTTCTGAAGTTTAATGGCATCACCAAAGATAATGTGTTGCTCTTAAGGTACGAGGGAAACATGGTGTTTACAGTCAAAGTGTTTGAGCCGAATGGATGCCAAAGAGAGTCCAAACACAAAGACATCAGAATTCAACAAAGTGAGTTAAAAAGGTTTATGGTACTTTTGAATCTGCTGTCAAAGGATTTGAATGTGAATTAAACAAGGAATTTCCTTTTTCTTTCTCTTTTATCTTATAAACTATCAGCAGTACCAGGTATTGAAAAGCAGCAGGAAGCACCATCTGCTTCAATTCCGAAGTGTAAGAGCAAAGGCAATTAGTCACGCACTAAAGGACAAAATAAACCAAATGAATCCATGGCTTTTTTGACCAAGGCGTCATTGCGGAGGCAATGTATCTATGAGATTGGACCGCCTTCATGGGTAACAAAGCACATCAATGCCAACACACTTAAGAAACATCTTGTAAGCACAACCATTTCCATCTTGGATGTTTGGATATGATAAAGTTGCTAGGGTGTCTCGTTTGAGAATTATGCCTACATGTCTTGCTTTGTTGCAGATAAATAGAGAGGTAAAATTGTTTGTTATATGTCAACTACTGATAAAACTAATGTTTTATGCTGAACTACTGATAATACTTGTGAATGCTAAATTGCTAATAGGATTCAAGTGTTCGGTTTGATATTATGCCAGCTCTTGTATGATATCAGCCACATATTTGAACTCGAAGAACATGTTACTGAACCCAAAGAAATAGAGTGCTGATCTAGGATTTAGTAGTTTCCCACCGTGATCTAAATAATTTATCGACTGCTTACCGAACCAATGTGATCATGATGGAATTGTTGCAGGCTTTGCCAACAGCTTTCTGTGATGCAATTGCGTTGCGGGAATCTTGCATGATCACACTCAAGACCTCAGTTAACAGTGCACAATATTGGCCGGTGCATGGTGTATCATGCAAGAATAGCAGCTACTTGCTCGTGTGAGGCTGGTTGAGATTCTGCCAGGAGAATAGCCTCAAGGAAGGTGACGCCTGCACGTTCAATGTCGTCGAAACGTCACTGTGGCATGTGGTTATCACACGTTGTAAGGAAAATATAAATCCTTCTCGCAATGTGAGTTGACTACGGAATCACTTGTCTGTTTGTCTTATCTAGTATCAACACTGACAATATTCCAACGCAGAAGCTAAACCCTTCTGCTTCTGGTGGCAAGCGCAAGAGCAAGAACATGTGGCCAGTTACTGAGCGATCAAAGAAGCCAAAAGGCTCCCTGAATTCTTTGAAAAAGGCATCAAAGAAGAGGTGTGCCTACAACATTGGGCCACCGCTTGGGTAGAGAAGCAGATGAACAACAACACGATTGAAAACCATCTTGTAAAAGCATAATAATTTCCTATCTATATCTAAGCAAGTTAGTAAACTTCTTTCAAGTTCTAGCAATAATTAGCCCAATTGCATGTGCTCTTTTAGCTTCCGTTCATTCCCGAAACCTCTACTTATGAGAATAATCTAAAAATTTCTATTTATTGTTTACTTAATAGAAATTGATAATTCATATTGAAACAATTCTTTCATGTAATCAGTCTAATATATAATCTATTGACTACATTCTGTTATCCTCCAATTGTGTTTTCTTTTTCCCAGTTCCAAATTTTGATTTGAAATGGTAACCGTGAAGTAGATATAGCTACCATGTTCCTTCTAGCCTGAGTTTGAAAGGATTTGCTCCCCCTTCTAGCCTGTTGTCTACGCATTGTTTCTATGTTTCTCTTTTCAAACATATGCAATAGTCTTGATTATGATCAATGAATGATTGTCATCTCCAATACAAAAATGTTCTGTCACATGGGAAAATTCTCGTTGAGAGGATTAGACATAGATGTTATTGGCACGGAGTGTATCCAACGCTAATGAGATTAGAGAATCGAAACGGTTTGACTGCAAGAAGAAGAATCATAAGTGCAAGTCCCGATATATATATAGGACATGACAAGGATATATGGTACTGAATGAGGTGGCACCGTCACGCTGATCCTAGAGAGTTTCTTTCAAAGAAAAGATTCGACCACTAGAAGGCCAATGATAGGGGGTTTACTAATCCATAAAACTGATATTTTTCTAACGGGATAAAACATGTGCACGCTTTCACAAGAGAAAATAAGTTGAGATATTGAACTACTTTATGTCTTTATTAGAGGCAGGTCTGTAATTATACATTTCATGTATTAGAACTTGAAGAACTGTTTATGGAAATCATATGAACAAGTGAACAACAATTAATTCGGATCCGTCAGTCAATAACCAAGCAGTGTGATACATCATGTCATCATATATATATACACACACTTCATTTACGTCCAGATACCACTGTCAAAACCAACATGCTTGCAATTCTTGCAGTCTTTGCCAGCGTCCTTCTGTCAAGCTATTGGGATCAGGAAAACTTGCACGGTCACGCTTAAAACTTCACTGAGCAGCTCCAAGTCTTGGCAGGCGTGTATTCACCCATACAAGAACAGCAGCCACCACGTTGGACCAGGCTAGAGGAGGTTTTGCCAGGAGAACAGCCTGAAGGTAGGTGACGTGTGCACCATCAACATTGTAGAAACCACGCTGTGGCATGTCGTCATTGCACGTCGGGTTGCTTTGACCTGAGAGGTGGATCCTTCACCCGTGGCTTGATAAAAACACTGGAGACTAGTCTTATTTTGCTTTGGGGTGTACGAATTTGGCAGCAGGATATCTAACTTTGCTGGGTGTTTAACTGAACCTTAAGAGAGAAGTGATGTATGCTATGTCCTTAGCCTTGTTTAATACCTGTTTCAGAGTTACTTGTGTATGTTTGCTATTCTATGCCTAGTTGTTTATGCGCATGCGAATAGCCTATATTAAATCAGTCCGCTAGTGGATGGGACATAACAAGCTTTCCACTACCATAACAGGCATGTATACTTATGTAAAGCTTCAACTTATTCTCAAGTTTTTTGTCAGTCTTTGAAACTTCAGGGGCGATCAAATGGAGCCAATAATGGATAAATTTGGGTTCAACAAAATCCTACAAAACATGCCTAAGAATTAAAATATTACATCATTTTATTTTGCAAAACGGAAAAACTTCTGGGAATTGAAAGAGCTTTGGAATTCCACAAGGCAAGAAGAAAAGAATGATTTTTGCAGAAATAATTTACTTCCATCCGCATCCAACCGTCATGATCTCTCCAAACCTAATGAAAATTTGTAGCTCGCATGGTACCCAACTTGGTCTTGGATCAAAATATTAGCAAGCTTAAGTTGAATATATAGCTCGTTTGTTAACAAGCTGCCTCGCGAGCCTAATATGCCAAGCAGTATCAAGTAACTTGTCCTATTTATTTCATGATCTTGATTTTTGAGCATGTGATGTCAACATTCCAAGTCCTAAAGATGAGACGTTAAATTATGTCCATCTCTATTTTCAAGCATAACTAACGTGGTTTCTATCGCAACCTGACCAACCAAGCATGATATCTTTCTAGCTCATTCTGTTAACAGGCAAACAAACTGCACTACCGGAAACCGGCCCGCTTGACATCCGGCCCTACATGCTTTCTAGCGACAATAAGCTAAGTCAATACGAACCGTTTTTTCTCAATATATATAAATGTAATACACAGTCTATAAATCGTGAACAAGCAACTTGTGATTTAAAGTTTCCGGTTCAGACAAAAAAAATGTAAAATGTTAATTTGAACGTAGTTCCAAGGTGTCGCAATTTGAATTTGTGTCGTGCATGAGGTCGTAATGAAACAGCATGAAGTTTACCCTAGCTATATCTGACTGTTCCCAAGTTTTTCTTAACATGACAGAAAGTTAACCAAGCACGTATTTCTTTATACCAAGCAGTAGGTGTTCCAAGTGTTGGTGTTCCAAGCAGTAGGCCTCTGTAGTAATTACAAATCCGTCAATCCGTTCTTAATAGATGATTTTGTCCCAATCAAACCTAGCAAATGTTAGTCGGTACTTTAAAATATTGCTTGGGTCGGTCATATAAAATGGGGTAATTATATTTTTACAAATATAAGAGCCCTATTTCACGGAAATATATGAGAGCTCTTTATTTGGATTGCCACCAATAGCAAACTGACCCAATTTCTGGCTGATCCAATTCGTGGTCAAGGCAGTTATGATCCCCCCACCAACTAATTGTTCTCATGTGAATTTAAATTTCTTCCACATTTTTAACATATTTTGTTGGTGTATGGTGTTACAAAAGTTTTTTTTTTTGAGATGTTACAAAAGTTTCTTTTAGATCAAACTGCAGCTGAACTTTTAGAGGCATTGCCATAGAATTGGTTTGGTGCACAAGTCTATGCTCGCCAATAGATATTTGGTCAACTTTAACAATAGTCTTAAAAAGATGCAGAATCGGGAACACTCCACAACATACCCTATTTTTCCAGCCAGCTAAACCAAATCTCTAAAAAATTCAGGTTTAACAATTTACTTTTAGTCACCAATATATAAAGGAGTACACATTACCAGCACATAAACGGCTCCATTAAAACTA
Source organism: Eragrostis tef (assembly GCA_000970635.1). Lineage (NCBI taxonomy): Eukaryota > Viridiplantae > Streptophyta > Magnoliopsida > Poales > Poaceae > Eragrostis > Eragrostis tef. The sequence continues at coordinate 102,617 of LAPY01000116.1, read as the reverse complement.
CAAGTTGCTTTTACTAGACATATAATGTATAAGCAATAACACCGACCTTCAAAGCAAAGAGCTTGCTTCGCTCGGAAACTGACCCAACATGCAGTGACTATACTCCATTCCATGGTCATTTTATAAAAAGAAATATATTATCGCATCTCAGCCTCTGTATCAATCAGTACGTATGGCTAGCAACTATTACATCCATCACAAAGACTTTGGAAAGGAAAAACAAAAGTATAGAACCTCACAAAGATTGTGGAAAAGAAAAACAGAAGTACAGAACCTTGGCTCCCCTAAGAATGAAAATATGTCGGCCATAAAAAACATCAGGCTTGAAAAGGTGTTACAACTTCACAGCAGAGATTAAAATCAGTATATATTCGTGACGATGCCTCCATCGAGAAAGCAATATATCCAGTCCTGTGCCCATGGGCAGATGGCAGTTCAGGTGCGCCAAGCATCGCCAAACCACAAAAATAGTCCTTTCAAGAAATTAAATGCAAGTAGGAGCAGTGCTTTTGATATAATCTTCCTTCACTCTTCAAAAGATATTTTACTTCACCCTGCCTAGTGCTATTTGGGATTCGTAGATTTTAAACGAGTGATTTTTGGGATTCGTAGATTTTAAACGAGTGCTTTTTAGGATTCGTAGATTTTAAACAAGTGATTTTTGTTCAAAGTTGTGGGATGGTCATTGGAGCAGACATTATATTAAAAGGAAACAAAAGTTTATTTTACTCCCTTAAAATTCACGTTGTCCATTAGGCCCATAACAAAGTCTTGACTCAATTTATTCCCCTCAACAATTCAAATCGGTGAAATATACTCACCTATTAAAGTTTTTATGGCTCAAACTTTCCATAGTTCCCACAGCAGCATACACTTAAAAAAGTATGAAAATAATCTTGAAGAACATATTTTAGATTAGTTTATGTATATATTATGAAGAACATATTAGATACTATTACCAATGAAAATAATCTTGAAAAAAATGTCATAATTATTTTAACAGTATGTATCATCAAGCAAAAATTGAGATTTAATTGAATTTGTACACAACGAAACAAAACAAGATAAACTTTAATAGGAGACACATTGCACTGATTTGAATTGTTAAGGGCAAATTGAAATAAAATTTTGTTCAGTGGTTGATACGGACAAAGTGAATTGTTCGGGGGAGTAAACTAGACTTTTTCGTATTTTAAATGCAGTTATAACAATGTACTAAGAATGGAGTAGGCCACCCCTACCAAACTGTAGAGAAATTGAGTGACAGAGGTTTATCAAGAAGATTATAGATTAAAATTCGGCGTCTACTAATATAAGTCAGGTCAGAGCTTGTTGACGCTCAACGACGACATGCCAGAGCCTGGTTTCTACAATTTTGAAGGTGCAGACGTCACCTTCCTTGATCTTGTTTTCCCTGCAGAAACTCTTCCATCCTGACCCGAGCTGGTAACTAGTATTCTTGTATGGGAGAACACGCACCTGCCAAGAGTCACTGCTGCTCAATGTGGTCTTGAGCATGATCATGCAAGTTTGGTCAGGTAACCCAATGGCCTTGCAGAAGGCCATCGGCAAGGCCTGCAAGAATTGAAGTCACGTTAGTAACATTACCATGTTCTCCAAGCAGTATTTTATTGTTTGGGGGTGGGGGATAATTAAGGGGTGGTTCTCTAAGAAGTAGTCTGCAATCCATGTACCAAACCACATGAACACTGAATGATAGATCTTAATTCTTATCCATGTGTGTTAGATAATAATCTTTTGAAGTGCATTTACACGACTACTGTCATGCAGGAACTTGTGCATTGCCAAAGTAGTTCAATGATTCGTTTCTTCTGCTATGAGGCCCACGTTTAGAATCAGTAACTAAAGCCCCGGAGGTAAGTGCTTGTTTCTGTGTCAACATTTGGAAAGCTAAGCTTCTTAAGTCTAGGATTCCATGTCCCTTCAAATTTTCAGTTCACATCATTGCTAGAAATAGAAATAAGTTCCTGCTAGTAATAACTTGCTCATAGGGAAATGATTGTGCTTACAAGATATCTTTTGATGGTATTGGTGTTGATCTCCTTATTTATCCAAGCCGGTGGCCCAGTCATGTAGGCACATCTCGTTTTTGAGGATGCCTTCTGCTCTTCACTACTTGACTCGTCGTTCTTGGTCTTACACTTCTGACTGGATGCAGATGGAGCTTCCTTCTGCTTTTCAATAGTGCAAACCTGCTGCTTTTCAGTAGTGCAAAGCTGTCACATGGAGATGTGCTGTTCGTTCCTATTTTTTCTTTTCTTTTTTTCTTTCTATATTGAAAACAACAAGCATACATCGATCACAATCAAGACTGTTTACGTTTGCAAAGGAAAAGAGAAATACACAAAGAAAGTGTCGACCATGGTTACATGGTGCAATGAGGGGGAGCTTGAACCAATACAAAGATAAAACAAGTCAGGTTCGAAGGAATATGATAGCTAGAGCTACTACATTGCGTTTTCAAATCCAAACGTTGAACTGGTCAAAAAGAGTCAATTGGAGTCTAATTAAAAAGGAAAAGTAACGATGCCATATATGGAAATGGAATTACTTACAAGTGGTTTCTTTACTGCATTGGTGTTGCTAGACTTTGTTATACATGGAGGCGGCCCAATATCATAGATACATTTCCTCTGTAATGACGCATCAATCATAGAAGCCATGGAGCCATTTGATTTATTTTGTCCTATAGTACTTGTTTGATTGCTTTTGCTCTTACACCTCTGAATAGAAGCAAATGATGCTTCCTGCTGCTTTTCAATACCTGGTACTGGTGATAGTTTATAAGACAAAAGAGAGGCAATTCAGAGTTTAATTTACATTCAAGTCCTTTTATAGCAGATTCATAAGTACCATAAACTTCTTTAACTCACTTTGTTGCATTCTGATGTCTTTTTGTTTGCTGCAGTCTCTCTGGCATCCATTAGGCTCAAACACTTTGACTGTAAACGTTATGCTTCCCTCATACCTCAAGAGCAAAACATTATCTTTGATGACGTTGTGAAACTTCAGAAATTGTGGCCAGCGATCTGCAAACAACACGTCCAGACTGATTCATCTCTAGCTTGATGTGAAAAACTTTACCAAGGGGCCCCAAAATGACTGCCACAGCATTGTCCAGGTTCTCTTTGGGCATGTAACGTTGCACAAATTCAGGAGGTATTAGCTGCAAGAAGTCAAGAAAACAAAAATGTTGAAGTCAGACCATTAGAATATAGGAAAGCAATGTGACGAAAGAAAGTCGGCAGCAAGTCTTCACACCATCTTTTCCATGGAGTCTGGTGGAAGTACACAGATGAACTGTGGCTTGAGTGGGGCATCTTTGCTACTCATTGCTGCTTCAACTGAACAAAATATGAGTTTACTAAAAATCAGCGTGAACTGAAACAAAACTGGATCCATTAATTACAAATGGACCGCATGGAACCAAAGATTGACCACAATCACGTATACTCTGAAGTCATATTTCGGCAGAAATCTTTCTTCAAGAATACTGATCCTAATTATTTACCATGATTATTTGTTGTTCCCATTAGATAGTCTGCAGAAGCGCTGAAGGACCCAACATAGTAATATTACAAATAGCTTTTCAGATCTCTGTTCCAACATTAGTGATCTTATATCTGTTCCTCACTTCAGGATGAATCTTTTTTTTTTCAATAAATGACTTGACGATAAATGACCCGAGGAGATGGCATTTTTACAAGGATTTGAGATGTTAAAAATGTAAAATATAATAGCACAAGGAACGGACAGGTGAATAACTATTGATTTCTTTTGAGATTGTCACAGGATGGCAAGAAAATTTCCATGATATCTATAAAAAAAAAGGAGGAGGAAATTTCCAGGATTTGCTTACCTGGATGTGGAATTGGCGTGCCGAGCTCCCTAATGCTGCAGCTGGCGTCGAACGCCTTGGCGGTGAGCACGCCGCGTCCGCGGTGGCGGAGGATGACGAGCCACCCCGCGCCGACGCCGCACGCGGCCGCGTACTCCGACCACCCGCGCCCCATGAACGCGCCGTCGCCGTCCCGTGCGACCTCCACAGGCCAGACCTTGGCGAACGGGCCGACGATGAGTGCCTCCCCAGCGCCGACATCGTCGGCGAGCTCGTCGGGGTTGCGCCGCAGA
>LAPY01000116.1:43042-71811 GCA_000970635.1 Eragrostis tef | reverse complement strand
GTGCTCACTGTCAAGGCGTTCGACGACCGGCTGCCTCCGGATGCAAGCGCGTGAGCCACCAGCTGGTAAAGATTGATTGCGCCTGCAAATTAAATTTGGGGCCTTTTCTCGTCAAACAAAATTGAATTTTGGGCCGTTTCTTTTCATGGTGTCAATACGATGGATGCTTTGATGGATACCATCTTGAGTTCCTTGCGTAAATTTTACCCTTTTGCTGTAGTCGGGTCGTTTTCTACTAGTATTTATCTTCTAAAGATGGAACAGAGATGCCTGTGATGTTCTTAAACGGTACATGTGATTTTTTTTTTCAATATTGAAGTCCTTAATATGTACAGACGATGAGAGAAAACAATGATCTTGGCATATAAATTGGCATCATTGAAACTTGAAGACAGAGTAGATGCATTTATCTTCTCTTTTCAGTCGATTGTTTATTCATAAAAAGACTGAGTGTACCAGAAATGCATATATGCAGAAGAAGAAGCAATGATCTTGTTGTTTTAAGACTGGGTATATGCATCTTTGGTTGACTTCTACTTCCTTTCTTTTCAGTCGATTGTTTATAACTCATATCTTGTTCAACTGTAGAGGACATGAGCAATTGATGATCTTAATATATAATTGGGATCAGCGTGACTGGAACGAATATATATGTACCAAATTAAGACTTGAGAGTCAATGCATTCTTCATTGATTTCTAGCCCCCTTCTGGCAGTTAATACTTCATCTTCCCTTTTCACTTAATTGTTTGTCTTGTCTTGTTCAATTGTAGCAGCCATGAGCAATTGATGATCTCCTATATAATTGGTATCAACGAAATTTGAACGAAGATATATGTACCAAATTAAAACTTAAGAATCTATGCATTCTGTATTGATTTTTAGTCCCTTTTGCCAATCAATACTTCATCCTTTTTTTTCAGTTGATTATTTATAACTCATATCTGGTTTAACTGCAGCAGCCATGAGCAATAAAAACCCTCCCCGTAGGCCGCAGTTCATCAATGTGCTTCCTCGAGGTTTCATGGATAAGATGGTTCGCACATCGTTATTATTGCTAGTTCATCTGAATTTTGTTCTCTCTGTGTTCACTCTTTGTATGTGCTCTTGCAGGAAGTACCTAGTAAGATTGTGCAAGATTACATGTCCAAAGAGCACCTGGACAATCAGATGGCCATCATTACTGGTACCTTTGGCAAAAAAATTCAAATTCAACTCGAGATGAATCAGTCGAGCATGTTCTTCGCAGCTGGCTGGTCACAGTCAATGGCATTTCATGGCATCACCGAAGCTAATTATCTGCTGTTAAGGCATGAGGGCAACATGATGTTTACAGTCAAAGTGTTCGAGCCTGAAGGATGTCAGAGGGATTTCACACACGAGGGCACAGGAATGCAACAAAGTAAGCATGGTTTATGATATCTTTAATCTTTTACCAATTGATTTCACTGTGAATTAACAACTACTAGCTCTCTTTTGTCTTATCAAGCATCAGCATTACCATCTGCTTCCGGTCAGAAGAGAAAGAAAGGTTGGCCAAATAGTGAAGGACAAAAGAAACCAAAAGCCTACAATTCTTCCTTGCAGAAGGCATCACTACAGAGGAGATCTTTCTATGATATTGGTCCCCCATCTTGGATAAAGAAAGTGATCAATACCAGCACACTTGAAAATCATCTTGTAAGTACAACCACTTCTTTGTTGGATAAGATAAAATCATTAGTTTGACAAGAAATGAGCGAAAAGTTCGGGTGTTGCATACGTCAATAGGTTGTCGTTCCTCGTTTAGTAAAGGATACCACTGTCTTTTGATTATCCGATGCTCTAACTATCGATAATATATGGACATGCTCAGTGATATTTTGAGCGCTACGATATTTGATATGATAGCATCTGTTGTATAGTATTTGCCTCCCTTATGCTCTTACCAATCTTGTCATCGAACCCAAAGAAACAGAGTTTAGATTTAGGAATCAGTATTTACACAATGTGATATGTAGTGGATCATTGGACACAAGCTAAAACTAGTGAGATTGCAATTATTGCAGGCTTTGGCAAGAGATTTCTGTGATGCAATTGGATTGCGGAAACATTGCACAATCACGCTCAAAAGCTCAATGGACAGTACCAGATATTGGTCGGTCCAAGGTGCTGGATACAATAATAACAGCTACATCCTTCATCAGGGTTGGAGGAGGTTCTGCCAGGAGAACAGTCTCAAGGAAGGCGATGTCTGCACCTTCAATATCATCGAAACTGCGCTGTGGCATGTTGTTATCATGCGTTGCAAGGAAAAGATAAAACAGTTCTTCAATGTGAGTTACAATGAACTTGTCCCTTTACTCTATTCATGTAGCAGTTTTAAGACTTACTCAAAATTACTTGTTTGAACCAGAAGGGCGAGCAGGACAGGTCAATTAGTGAAGAACCAAGGGAGACAAAAGGCTCCATGACTTCTGTGAACAAGGCATCATCTGCAAGAAAACGTGTCTTTGATATCGGGCCAGCGGCTTGGATAAAGAAGACGATCAACACCAGCACAATGGAATATCAGTTTGTAAGTACAAGAATTTTTCGTTGATGCAAGTATTGATAATATATGCACTTCAACTTTCAAGAGCATCAAAACATGTTATCAGACCCCACACAAAGAGGAATTCAGATCTAGCAGTCATTCTTCATTTTCTGTGACAATTTGATTGTCGAGAATTGACAGAAATCATCTGATTCGCTTTTGTGATTGCAATTCGTGTAGTCTTTGCCGCTGTCCTTCTGCGTAGCGATTGGACTACGAGAACCTTGCATTGTCACCCTCAAGACCTCAATGAGCAGCAGCATGTCTTGGCAGGCGCGTGTTGTTCCAAAGAAGTATAACAACCATATGTGTGGATCAGGTTGGAAGAGGTTCTGTCAGGAGAACGGTCTCAAGGAAGGCGACATTTGCACCTTTAATATCATTGAAACCACCCTGTGGCATGTCATCATCGTGCGTCGATAAGCTAAGATCTGATAGCGGACCATTTCACCTGTGTGAAAGTATCTGTTATTAAAAGGCTCTGGAGGTTACTGTTCTTACTTTGTCTAGACAGTTTCATCACTTAATTGACTTACGCTGCTAAGTGCACTTATCTTGTACACTTCAGGGAGGATCGGTCCGCTGATGTCAAACTCTGGTGCATTTTCATGTTTCAAAGCATGGAATTAGCTATTGATCGGACAACTTTCTTTCCAGCCTTCCCCTTCCCTTCTTTTGTTTCTCTGCTAGCTTAACTTCATATTGTATCAGGCTCAAAGATGCCCAAGGTATCCGTTGATTGTCCGATAAAATTTAACGTCAGTTATAAGTTATTGTAATCTGAGACATAAAATTTAGTCTCTTAAAGCTAACCTAGTGTCTTCGTTGACATGCTAGCCTAACCAATCGAATTCCTTGGTTTTATGTACTTTTATCATCATGAACATTGCTTGGAGACAAACACCAATATACCATTGTCCTTGGGAATTCCAAACAACATTTGGACTGTGGAAAAAAAAGAAGGTTAATGTTTAAAATACATTCTTTATTTTGTTTTATAACATGAAGCTACAACTGACAGGTATTTTATATTGCGTATAATGACATTAAGTATATTCCTATGCAAAATAGTTGCAACACACTAAGGGTGTGCGGTTTACGGTTCTACTACATTCTTCGACAGTTGTTTCACAACCTGAAACAGAGAAATCTAGCACAGAAAGGAGAGTATCAAAATGACTCATTTATTGATTGGACTATGTGTTTCTTTAACATTATAAATATGTAATGAAGTCTCAATATTTATAAGTGTCATTGCAAATACATATCATCATCCACATAATTTACCCTGTCTTGGTCGGCGTCGTCTTTCTTGTCACTTGCTCGTGGTTCGCACCCTGCTGCTACTAACTGGGTCGAGCTGTGAACCATTATGGAACATCATTTTTGCCATTTTATGCCCGAAAGTCATTTTCTAGAATCACTCCGGCCGATTCTATCGAGAATCTTTTCAGAATCTCACCGTTTAAAACGGTTCTAATGATTTCTATCCAGAATCAGAAACCATTATCCCACTTAAACGTGTCCTAAACTACAATCAACTCTCAAGCCTACAATCTTTTTATGTGCCTATAAATCATGAGCGAAGACTATCAGCACCCCAGTAACATTGATTTCTTAATATTTAACTTTCTTTTCTTTCTTGAAATAATAATGTTTCTCGCATATTGGTAAAAAAACTTTTGATAATTGTGTCGGTTTAATTGTATCTTTTTTTTGAGATGCGGTTTGCTTGTATCTGGATGCGGACGAATATGAATGGTTTCATTTCAGCTTTGACTTTAACTGCCCCTGTCAAATCCCGCACGTGTCCCCGCAGCCTTTTCTTCACTTTTGTCTACAGTAGTGGTGGCTTCTCCGGTAAGCCTTGGCTTGGAGTTCCGCAGTGGCTTCCTCCAAGCACGCAGCCCGCAATGGCGTCCTCCGGCCACCCTGTCGCCGCCGCCCGGAAGCAACTACGGATGCTGCTTCCTTTCTCCCGCAGCACTCTGGTAAGAGCAACCCCTCGGCGTGGTGCCGGCTGCCGCTTAAAAAACACTTCCCGCGGAACGAACTGACATTGCTTTTTTTTCAGCGCATCCCCGATGAGCTCGCCGCGGAAATCGGCGCCGCGGAGGCTCGCATACGGTCCGGCGGTAAGGTCTGGTCCGTCGAGGTGGGGCAGAACGGCGACGGCGCGTTCCTGGGGCGCGGGTGGCGGGCGTTCGCGGACGCGTGCGTCGTCGGCGGCGGGTGGGTCCTCGTCCTCCGGTACCGCGGCGGCGGTGTGCTCACCGTCAAGGCGTTCGACGATACCGCCTGCATTAGGGAGCTCGGCGCTCCCACTACACCCTCAGGTAACAAAGATTCGCCCTTTTCCCCAAAGAAAGAAACCAAAGTTTCGATTACTAGTGGATGGATTGAGCTGTTATCCTGTTTTCTGCTCGAAGTTGGTTCGTCTGAATGTGATGGAAACTTGGCTTGATAGTAATGTCTTTCCGAACCCATACGCATTTTTACCCTTTTCTTGGCCATCTGCACTAATACTGTTTATCAAAACGAAGAAAATGAGCAGGTATCAGTAATGCTGGCAATCTGCTTGGATTCTGAATAGCTAGTTACAATGTTTGAACAGTAAAATTCTTAAAATGTCCAGCTAATTCTTGAGAGATTTCTGGAAAATGGCCTTGATGCAAATAAAATTGGCTAGGAGATTTCAATGTGTGCTTTCAAATAGATGAGGATAGAGGTGTTGCTTAAGAGATACAGAATCCAGCGGTAATTGCTTGCTATTCAAACGGGGACAACATAATTAAAGCTACATGTTATTTCCGTTTATGATACAATGGATTTCTTTTTTTTTATTATTATTGTTGAAACTGACTGTTTTCAGCTTATTTTATGAGCTGAATTAATCCCGAACGGTAAAGATGGTTTCCTACTGTTTGTCCTCAACAAGTTGACAAGAGAGACCAAATACAGTTTTTTACTCCTTAGACTCTAAAAGGCTTACAATATTGAAGTCCTTTAAATCATAAATTGTGCACCTGATTCCTGAAAGAGTAGAAAAATACAGTTTTAAACAATGGGTAGTGGGAAGCTTGCACTGAGACCATATATATATAGTTAGCTTCTACAGTAGTCCCGTGGTGGTTGGTGCCAATTCTTAGTTACTCAAATGAATTTCCGTTTTGAGTGTAGAATGATTGTAGTTCTTACTTTATTCAGCTGAAAAAACGAGGAGCAGCAAAGGTGTCATTCGTAAGCCGCAGTTCGTCCGCGTCCTTTCAAAAGATTTTATGGAAAAGATGGTTCGCAGACTTATGTTATTACTAATTTGTTCTGCTCTCATTTTTGTCCTACATAGGGTGAGCTGACTATCCTCTGTGTGTGTTTTTCAGCTAATACCTGCTAAGTTTGTGCAACGGTACTTCCCCAAAGAGCATCTAAGCAGTTGTACGGCAACCGTTTTGGGGCCCCGTGGCAAAGTTTGTAGCATTGATCTGGAGTTGGACCGGTTAGATTTGTTCTTTGCAGGTGGTTGGCCACAGTTTGTGGCGTTAAATAGAATCAGGGAAGGTGATTCTCTGTTATTACGGTACGAGGGCAACGTGGCTTTTTCAGTCAAACTGTTCGGGCCTGATGGATGCCGGCGAGAATGTGAACTCAGAGTTCAACAAAGTGAGCAAAACATAAATATTTTTATTCCTTTTTGAACCTGTTAGGAGGTTAGATACTGAAGGTTTTTATTGTCTTATCAAGCATCAACATTTCCAGAAACTGGAAAGCAGCAGGAAGCACCATCTTCTTCTTTCTGGAAGCATATGCGTAGGAATAAGGCATCACGGAAGAACTCTACCTACAAGATTGGCCCGCGGTCATGGATAAGGAAGCAGATCAACACCGACACCCTTGAAAGGCATCTTGTAAGGAGTACAATTTCCTAGTTGAATAAGATAAAATCATATTTTCAACAATCATACGAATAGAAAAGGTCCTAGGCTACTGCATATTTTCAATTTTATTGGACACTTCTGTTAGCAGCTTTTATTTCCCTATGGCGAAGTTGAGACCAGTGGCTTGTTTGATTATTTGAGTGCTTATCTGATAATATATATGTGCATGCTAATAGGAAAAAATCAATAAATATATTGAAGCACTAGACTTGATATGTAATACCAGATTTTTAGAACCATTTGACATGTCACATCATTGAACCTAAAGGAATGGAATTTACATCCAGCAGTCAGTATTCTGTATTCATCCACCGGTGTATAGTGAATTGCCAACCATTTTTTTTCTTGAACATGTAGGAGAGCTACATATCATTTCATTAAAAAGATTATTGTGTTCATGTAAATTGTCAACTGTTTGCCGAAACCAATGAGATTCACAATTATTTCAGGCTTTGGCAACAGCTTTCTCCAATGCCATTGGACTGCGGGAACCTTGCACGATAACGCTCAAGACCTCAATGGACAGTACTGAATCTTGGCAGATGCATGGTCTCCCATGGAAGAAAAGAAGCTTCCTGCTTGTGCAGGGTTGGAGAAGGTTCTGCCAAGAGAACAGTCTCAAGGAAGGAGACTCCTGCATCTTCAATGTTGTCAAGACCACACTGTGGCATGTCGTTATCAAGCATTGCAAGGAACAGGTAAATCATTTCTGCCATGTGCGTTGGATACTGAAGAACTTGTACCTTTGCATTGTGAAGTATCAACGTTAATAAGATTCAAAAATAGCAGGAAACCCCTTCTGCTTCGGGTAGGAAGCATATGACCAAGTACGACAGTTCAGGTAACGAAGTGCAAAAGAGGCCAAAAGGTTCCATGAGCAAAGCATCATCAAAGAAAAGTGGTATCTTTGATATTGGACCACCCGCTTGGATAACAAAGGAGATCAACACGAGCACAATCAAAAATCGTCTTGTAAGCCCAATCATTTCTCGTTTAATGTAAGTAAGATAGAATAGGGTTAATTTGCAATTTTTGGCAAGGATATGAATTAAACTAGTGCTAAGGTATGGCATCTAGTTACTGATAATATGTGTGCAATTCCATCACAAGATGAAACAAATCAATATATTGAAGAATTATAATGACAGTATTGAGGTCTTTACTCACCAACTAAATAGGATTTTAGTCATTACTCACCCAGTGTGATACATGGCCTGTCAACACTCACTAACAGAAGTCAGTTTACTGACCTACTTGATTGGAATTCTTGCAGTATCTGTCACAAGTCTTCTGTGAGGCAATTGGCATTCGTGAAGCTTGCACGATCACCCTCAAGACGTCAAGGAGCAGCACCATGTCTTGGCAGGCGCGTGTTTTGCCATATGATTATTGCAGCCACCATATTGTTGGGCCGGGTTGGACGAGCTTCTGCCGCGAGAACAGGATCAAGGTCGGTGATGTCTGCACCTTCAACATCGTTGAACCCACTCTTTGGGATGTCGTTATCACGCCACGGATAAGCTAGGGATCAGAGAGTGGTTCACGTGATCTGTGATTTTTTTTAAAAAAAACAAGCACTGGAATTACTCCAAATTTGATATGTACGACTTAATCAGCCGTGCATATGTACAATATCAAGTAGTTAAGTGGGAAGTGTTGTACTGATGTGCTAAGATACGTGCATCTTAAGTGGAAAACAACTTGTTTATAATGGTGTCGATCTAGTTATATTTTTGGATGTGAACAAAGTATGAATCGGTTCATTTCAGCTTTGAATTCTTTTTACCCTGTCAACCACAACTCTCAAACGTTCGCCCACCAGAAAAAAGGAAAGAAAAAAAAGTCTTGCAAAAGTGACACGTCACAGCCTTTACTTTACTTTACTGTAGCGCATCACTACTCACCAGTCACCTCTGCTCTACCATTCCTTTACTGTAGCCAGTTGGGCAGTTGGCTCACCCACCTTCGAACCGCGTCCCCGGCCATGGCGTCGTCCGGCGAGCCAGGCGCCCCCGCTGCCCGGAAGCATCTTCGTGTCCTGCTTCCCTTCTCCCGCAACAGTCTGGTAAGAGCAATGTTCTCGTCGTCGCGCCGCGCTCTCCTGCGCCAAAGAAAACCCCGGAATCTGTGGCAACCGACTGATCTTGCAACCTTACAGCGCATCCCCGACTCGCTCGCCGGGGAGATCGGCGGCGATGGGGCCCTCGTCGTCGTCCCGTCTGGCGGCAAGCAGGTTTGGCCCGTCGAGGTCGGCCAGGACGGCGACGGCGCGTTCTTGGGGCACGGGTGGCGGGCATTTGCGGACGCTTGCGGCGTCAGCGGCGGGTGGCTGCTGGTGCTCCAGCACCGCGGCCGCGGCATGCTCACCGTCAAGGCGTTCGACGACAGCGGCTGCCTCAGGGAGCTCGGCACACCGATTCCGCCTGCAGGTAACAAGGATTCGCTTGCAAGATTTATGTTGGATTGAATTCTGTTGATAGTAATCCTTAGTTGCCTAGTTTAGCCTTTGCTTAGTTTGGTAGTGAATCAATTAGGCGCATGACCTTCCCCTAGTTATGGAATTGTATCAGCTGATTAGGAAGGCCTTAGTTTATTTCCTTGTAATAATCTATTTAAGCATAGCAATAGACCATGAAAAAGCTGCCCATTTGCAGCACAAACAAGAACGTGTGTCCAGTGCGTCTCGCGTGAGTTGTGTGCGTGTGTTTGTGGCCGGGTGATCTCGCCGGCGGCGTGCGCGTCGTCTCTCCGGCGAGGTTCTAACAAACTCTAGTTTATTTTCTTCTCGAGGCGCCCAAGTTTCCGAGTAGTTAGTAGAGATTCACAGAAATGGAATTTTAACTTGGCTGGATGAAATCTGCTGGAACCCTTATGAAATTTTACCCTTCTCTTCCCTTGTACATTTGTACTCTGTTCTTGCATTAGTAAGTTAGTGTTGTTTAACAAAACGAAGAAACCGACCGGAAGATCAGTAATGTTTTTGATCCACGCAGGCCTGTTTGCGATGTTCAATATTTGAGTTCTTAAACTGTCCAACTGATTTTAGGAGTTCATATTACATAATACATGTGGCCTTGTTGTAAATAATTAGGGATTCGTAAGCTTGCAGGAAAATTTCTGTACTGAAATTAAGGGCATCGAACCTTGGGTACCTTCCAGCTACCAACTAGTAATTTCCTAGTGGACTGGTCTAGTGACCCACACAATTGTCAGTCTCTATGTTCTTACTACAAGCATTCCATTGGGGCTGCCATCGATCGATAGGATGGAGTGCCTGCTCATGTGCGAGCAAGCATGGCATAAAAGCATCTGAGCTAGGTTTTTTCTTTGTGCTTGAAGTTGGCTCATGATAGGCTACATACAAGGCTTTTCTTTCCAACAGTACAGACAAGGCTTTTGTTTCCAACAGTATTTTCACTTGATCGGGAGAAGCATTGCAGCAAGACAAGTAGAATGGAGGAGTTGTGGCATGCTAAATCAAACAGGCCCATTATTTAATCAAGGGCTACATCTTATTTTGTTTGAATTTCTATCATATTTTCTCCATTCTTCAGTGACTCCAAAGCCATGTTATCTACTTCTATGGTACAACAGATTCGCTTCAAACTCACTGTTTCTAACTTGTTTTATTAGGCTCAAGAAACCACGAGCGGCAAAGATAGTTTTCTACTGTTGTCCAAAAGAGGGGAAAACAGAACATAGGGAATAATCGTGGCGTGATCTGCTTAGAATCTGCAAAACAAATCTAAGATTGCAAAATTGTGAACACTAAAATGTGCACCTGATGATTGCAAAATTGTGAACACTAAAATGTGCACCTGATTATTGAAAGATAGATAAAGATCTTTGTAAATAATTGTATTAAACTAAGCTAGAAAAAATCCTGAAAGCTTGCATGAAGATACTTTTACCGAACGCAGAGTATATAGTGCAGCATATTTTTTCCCAGTTCTTAGTTATTCGAATGCATTTCCTTTTTCTCAGTTTAAACTGATCGTTTGTAGCGCATACCTTGTTCAGCTGAAGGAGCCACGGGTATCAAAGAGACTGCTCGTAAGCCACAGTTCATCTGTGTCCTTCCCACTGATTTCATGCAAAAGATGGTTCGCATACCTCTGTTATTGTTCCCCTAATCAATCAAAAGATTTTTTTGTTGCCGATTTATTATCTTTTATTGGGATGGCTTACCGTTACTCTCTTTATGATTTCTTCCAGCGACTATCTTCTAAGTTTGTGCAACGGTACATTCCCAAAGAGCACCTGAACAATCATATGGCCACCATTTTGGGGCCCCTTGGCAAAGTTTATAAAATTCAGATCAAGATGGATCAGCTAGACTTCTTCTCAGGTGGCTGGTCACAATTTGTGGCATTTCATGGGATCACGGAAGCTGATTTTCTGCGTTTACGGTACGAGGGCAACATGTCTTTTACAGTCAAAGTTTTTGGATCCAATGGATTCCAGAGAGAGTGCAAACACATGGAAATCAGAGGTCAACAAAGTGAGTAATAGATAAATATTTTTTTTCTTTTAGGAATGGA
This sequence comes from Eragrostis tef, assembly GCA_000970635.1. Lineage (NCBI taxonomy): Eukaryota > Viridiplantae > Streptophyta > Magnoliopsida > Poales > Poaceae > Eragrostis > Eragrostis tef. The sequence goes on along the minus strand of LAPY01000116.1, from coordinate 60,761 downwards.
TTTGAATGTGAGTTAAAAACTAAGTATGTGTATCTGTCTGTCTGATCAAGCATCAACATTACCAGAATCAGGAAAGCAACAAGAAGCACCATTTGATTGTATTAAGAAGCATAAATGCAAGAACAAAGCGACATTGCAGAAGTTATCTTACTACAAGATCGGGCCGCCATCATGGATAAGGAAGCAGATTAATTTCAGCGCACTTGAAAGGGAACTTGTAAGCATCACCATTTGTCTATCAAATAAATGAAATCATATGTTCAACAAGAATATTGACTGAAAAGTTCCTAGGGTATGATATGTTTGCATGCTAATAGGAAGAAACAAAAAGATTTATTATAGTATTGGATTGGATGTTATATCGAATGTTTTATAACATTTTTCATTTATTAGCACTGCATGGTTTGTATTATGAGATCCAAATAAATGGAGGTTACATCCACCAGTTGGTATTCATCGACTGCTATATAGTGATTTGTCGAACATTTACTGAGGCCAGTGAGATTACAATTATTTCAGTCTTTGGCACCAACGTTCCGTGGTGCAATTGGATTGCAGGAACCTTGCACGATAACACTCAAGACCTCAATGGACAGTACCAAATCTTGGTTGGTGTGTGGTTTCCAAAGTAAGAAAGGTAGCTACCTGCTTGCAAAGGGTTGGAGGTTGTTCTGCCAGGAGAACAGTCTCAAAGAAGGAGACATCTGCACCTTCAATGTCATCAAAACCACTGTGGCATGTCGTTATCACTCGTCGCAAGGAACAGTTCAATCAATTTTGCTATGTGAGTTGAGCAGTATTGATGAACTTGTACCTTTTGTCTTGTAAGGTGTCAAAATTAACATATATTTAAAAGTGTAGGAAACCACTTCTGCTTCCAGTAGGAAGCGGAAGATCATGTACCACAAGTCAGGTGGTAAAAGACAAAAGAGGCCAAAATGCTCCACTTCTTTGGGGAAGGCATCATCAAGGAAAAGAGATGTCTTTGAGATTGGACCGCCAGCTTGGATAACAAAGAAAATCAGCACCAAAGCAATCGAAAGTTGTCTTGTAAGCACGTTCATTCTCATTTAATATGCGCAAGTTAGGATATGGTTAAAATTTTCCAATCATGTATGTGCATACTATCACAAAATGAAATTATCATCTCTTGCATAACATTTATCTGAATATGCGCTCGGAGAACATGTTATCAAACCCAACATGAGCAGAAATTACGATCTAGCAGTCAGTTTTTGTCCACTGATACATAGATTTTGGATATATGCTTACCAAGATCAGTTTGTTGACCAATGCGATTGCAATTGTTGCAGTATCTACCGCAAGCGTTCTGTGAGGGGATTGGAATTCGGGAACCTTCCATGATCACACTCAAGACGTCAATGAGCAGCACCAGGTCTTGGCAGGCACGAATTCTCCCATACAAGAATAGCAGCCACCATCTTTGGGGGTTAGGTTGGACGATATTCTGCAGGGATAATGGAATCAATGCGGGTGATATATGCACCTTCAACATTGTTGAAATCATCCTGTGGCATATCGTCATCACACACCATTGATGGGCTATGGGTCAGACAATATATGATTTCATCTGTGACTTGTGTTGATTAAACACTGGGTATTACGAGCTGTGTTAATTGGTCAGTCTGCTTACCCTATTTAAGGAAGTGTTGTATCCAGGAATCTTTATCTCTGCGACTTTTTAAGACTTATTTGATCAAATGCAAGAAATCACCCTGTATGAGATTGGACTGGACAAGATGAGGAAATGCATGGTAATGGCCACCTAGCCTTTGGTTGTAGGCAAAGCTAAACTTCTTGGTTCTTTTTACTTCTTCCCAGCCTCAGTTTTAAAATTCAGATTGTTTTTTTCAGTCCACTTTTATGACACTCGTACAGCAAAGCATGATAGTTTACAACTCGATAGCAGTGGCTGTGTTCAATCTGTATCCTCTATTAGGTTGTGATGGAGCTTAACTCTATGTTCTGGAGTGTCACGAGCTTTGGGATGGTATTAGAGTCTTGTACGCCGGACACATATATTTTGAGGCTCCAAGCTCGGGGCCACTCAACTAAGTCAGCATATGGTTGCAGCATGGCAGTATGTTTGACGGCCGCTGGTGCCGTGCCGGTAATTCGGTGGATGTATCCATCAGGAGAGGCCTAAACAGTTTGATCATTCTTGGAGGTTGGACTCCCTTTTCTTTTCTTTTTTTTTTGGGGGGGGGTGGTTAATGCTTGGACTCAGTTTAGGTGTTTAGGCCGGATCGTTATTGATAACATGCAAACAGGCACGTTGCTAATTTTGTAGAAAGGGAGTGTGGATGATGTTTGGTTTTTTGTATGACTTTCATGAGGCTTTCTGGAAATTAACTGATTACTGACCATTTATTTGTAATTTGGGATAGAATTAAACCGATATACATGCTGAGTTTGGTTCAATAAAGCGAACATTTCAAAACATAATGCAACTAGCTAAGACATCAATAAACAGAACTTGCCTAAAGTGCCTTAACAAACTACAAACCCCAAGTCAAACTTGAAAGTGGATGCCCCAGCAGGTAGCTGCGGTTCTTTTGCATGAAACCATGAACTTGCCAAGATTTGGCGCTGCTGGTTGAGGTCTGATTGAGGTCTTGAGAATGATGGTAAGAGGTCCCCGCAGCCCAATCGCATGATAGAAATTATGTGGCAAGTTCTGCAATAATCCCAATTATAATAACAGGTTTCTATAAGCGATGAACAACTTGAAAGTGGATCAAAACATGATAGCTCTAATTCTTGTTGATATCATATAAGAGTTTTATTTCCTCGTTTGAAAGCATGCATGCACATGTTTCAGTAATCAAAATATCAAATTGAACATATTGATCTCAGATTATACAAAATAAGAAATATTTCATGAGCATGCTGACCAAATATCAGGTGGACATACCAAAAAGTACCAATTCGTATACTTGCTAAAAGTTGAACAACATTGTCTTATTCCTAAATTACTAATATTAGTAGGGAAATGATTATTCTTACGAGAGGCTTTTTAAGTGAATTGGGTGTTAGCTCCTTCCGTATCCAAGATGGCGGCCCCAAGTCATAGTCACATTTTGTGAATCTCTTTGGCTCTCCACTACTTGATCCACCATTTTTTCTTTTACTCCCCTTCACTACTTGACCAGTCACTCTTGCTCTTACTCCCTTCACTACCTGACCAGTCATTTTTGCTCCTACAGTCCCAAGCAGAAGAAGATGGTGACTCCTGTTGTTTTTGATTATCTGTTGATGTTGGTACATCTGCTTCCGTTCAATCTGCATTGAATAGTTTCCAAATAATCAGAAAAATGATTTATTTTGTACTTACATTGTGTGATTGTGACACGCCACAACATGGTCTCAACGATGTTGAAGGTACAGACGTCTCCGCTCTTTAGATTGTTCTCCTTGCAGAAGCTCTTCCAACTCTCCCAGAAGATAGCACGCTTTGTAATAAGCGAGAGCACGTGTATGCCAAGATCTGGTGTCATCCATTTCGGTTTTTATTATAGTAGGGAAAATTGCAAAGACCCCCCCCCCAAAGAAGTCACTCTGAGTTTGATTTACACTCCTATAACTTATTTTGTTGCAAAAGCCCCCTAAGTAATTAGGCCTGATTTGATTTACCCCCTTAAGCACATGTGTTTATTTGATTACCTGTCTATTTGGCCTGATGTAGTGTCCCTACGAGATAGCCCCACCCGAATGGCCCTAATTCTTGTTGCCCAGGCTATATCGTCAAGCTAGACCTCTCCTTCCAATGCTCGCTTCTCGTCACGACACATGAGGAAGATGATTCAGCGACCGGTGCGATCTGTTTCGGGCTTCGAACAGGTGCAACCTCACCAGATGTCACGCTAGACGTGCCTTAAGTGGTTGATGTGTATCGCAGCGACTCCACGTCAGAGGAAAAGGAGCCGCGTCATCAAGGAACATGTGCTTAGGGGGGCATATCAAATCAGACCTAATTACCTAGGGGGCTTTTGCAACAAAATGAGTTATAGGGGGGTAAATCAAACTCCGAGTGACTTCTTAGGGGGTCTTTGCAATTTTCCCTTTTTAGTATGACTGCATGTTTTCACCAACCCAATTCGGCTGCAGAACTCCGGGACAATAGGCAGGAGATGGCATAACTCTCTGGCTTCTTATTGGCGGTGTTACTGCCAATAAAATTAGCTTGACTAAAGTGAAAGCTTGCAGCCCACTTGGTTTTCTCGCTTTCCTCGTGGGACCTAATTGACTGGAAACGACTCTTAGTTTAAAATTAGATCAAGTGCTGTATATGAATCTATCTCTTTCACATCTTGAAAACCCAGCAACTCAAACTAGGGAAAGATACAATCTCAGAGTAGTGATTCATTAACAATGAAATGGTATTATGGTATAGATGTGTTGTGATGTATTTGTGTAAAAAAACTCTGTGACATTTCTACTCTCTGGCTAGCGACGGGCCACTCTACAAGAACACAGGGTATCACGTGATCCTCTGCTTGATCGCCCCGATCACTCGCCACTTCTTATTGGCGGCATAACTCTCTGGCTTCTTATTTTCATATATGGATCTGATCATGTAATGTTTTATAGAATCAATTTTTGATAATTTTTGATAATTTAAGGTTGAAAAATATAGCTGGGCTGATTTTAAGACGTCAAATAAAAAGAGTGTATCTTAGCTGCTTATTGCCTTCATTTCAAAATATAAGTATTTTTGCCCATGTCTTCGGGTGTCTAGATTTGTATGTGGAATCAAGCCACCTAAGCCCTAGACTCGGCACGGCACGGTGTTGCGTTTTTGACTATTTATCTTTATTTATGTGATAGTCAACCTTTTATGTTTGGTGATTTTGTGAATCTCAAGATAAATCGGACAGTCTCTCATGTTTGTGTTAATAAGAGGTCCAATGGCCGTGCGAATTACCCAACATGTCCTCCAATGTCCCCACGGCCATGACAAGCTATGAAGTGAAGAAAATAGACAATGAAAGCACCGGGTGACAGTGACCGCCATTACAATACACATGACGATCACCCGGTTTTAACAAGATCACCGGACTATGAAACCAAAGAATACAAGAACCAACAGGAAGATGAGGTTCAAGTCGCATATTGGAGCACATCATGACGAAGCCCTCATCGATACAATCGGACATGTGGTTCACTCAATTTTGATTCCGGATGACAAAATTATCACGACCGAAAGATGTGATGCCGACATGAGTCGTCACGTCGGCTGACCCTTAGGGCATCAGACAACTCTGATTGGGTCAGGTGACCTGTCCAGGGTCAGGCTGACCCTGACTTAGAGAGCCATTGTACAAGGACGTCATTGGCGATCAACCTGTGTAAACACTGCAAGGGTGTCTTATTGCTGGATTTGATGGTGACACCGGTCATTTTCTTAGGAATAGAACTCCTTGTTTATCTAAGGCTAATCACGTTGCTAGGCAACAGTCTTCTTCAGTACAATGTTGCCCAAGAATGAACAAAGGTGGCACGTTGGAGCGAGGACGACATAGGGCGCACGACGCGGTGGTGAGAGGACAACATGGAGCGTGTCACAGTGGAGTAGGGGCGGCGCATGGCACGAGGGCAGCGGAGCGGAGGCAGCTGAGCGAGGGCAGCAGAGCAAGGTGTACAACAGGAGAAAGAAGATAAAGGGGGCAGTTAACAGGCGTGTGTACGGGCGATAGCAGGGCGCGCGCCCACCACGCGTTCGACTGGTGGTCAGAATGATACCGGTCGAAGCGCCGCCCTGCTCATCGCCCTCCAGCCGCCCGCGGCTCTAGTGGCACCAGCGTCGCACCGCCTCCCATAGCCTTGTCGGCCCTCAACCCCCCGGGACCCCTCCTTCTAAGGTCGTCAGAAATGAAGGTCCACGCCCCCCCCCTCCCGTCCCCGGCAACCTAACATTCTAAACCCACCGGGCGATAACCACCACCCGTGATGCGGTGTGTCGCACCGCCCGTCCCCACCTGCACTCCGCCGCCTTCGCACATGGTCCATCCAAGGAAGGACACAAGCGCGTCTTGCTGCGCCATAGCTAGACTTATCCAAAGAGAAAGTGGCGAGTATTTTTTTGTGAAATGGAACACAGTTCCATTAATCACTTGTCGACAAATCGCAGACAACCAGATCACAAATACATATGGGGAGATTGTCCACTACAGGACTATCCTCGACATGACACGCACAACCGAGTGCAGCTATACCATGGGCTACCATATTACATTCACGACAAACGTTATTAATTTGAAAGCTAAGAAAATTGAGTTGCACAAGCTTTTTCATCTCTGCTATCAATCCTCCAGCAACTGAACTGGCAAAATCAGTGAAATCCATCGCTACCTTGACTGATTGCTTCAGTTTCTAATATCACCCTCCTAGCTCCCAGATCAATGGCGGCTTGTACACCTTGTAAAAAAGCTATTATTTCAGCTTGAAACGAATTTAACAGGTATGACATCTCCATCGCAATCTCTAATCACATATTCCCAACCTCCACTCTTCCTCGTTTCTTTAAACGCTGCATCACAATTTATTTTCAGCAAATCCTCTGGTTTGATTGTATTCACGCACGGATCGCTGGGTGCTTCAAAGTGCAAGACATCGTCGTGTCATGCCGTCCCGTTGCAGCCGGTTTGGACAAGGCCCTTTTAGGCCGTCACCAGAGGCTCATTTTGCCGTGGTGATTGGGCCGATAGCACACGCGTTGTTGTGATAAGAAGACGTAGCCCAAGTGAAAGAAAATGAAATAGAAAAAACACCCTATCGGCAGCTCCCATCCCCAGATTTCTCCCCCAAACACATGAGAAACACATTGTCAGAACCCTAGAGCTTGCTACGCCGTCAGTGTGATCGAGAATCGGATCTGGGTGAAGATGGCTGGTGGTGGTCGTAACAAGCGAGGCGGAAGCTGGGCATCCAGCGGAAGAAGCGTGAGACAGAAATCTGAGAACGAAGATCCAGGGAAGGGTAGTAATTTGGTGGTTGATGAGGCGGAGAGGCAAGAACAAGGAGCCAAGAGCCGGGAGCAGAAGCGCCAGAAGGCGGCCTTGAGCACGCAGGAGGAGGAGGCGGTGGCGGCCTTGGGCAAGCAGCATGAGGCGGCGGGCTTGAGCAAGAAGCAGGAGGCAGCGGCGTCGAGCAAGGAGGTGGCCTTGGGAAAGCAGCATGAGGAGGAAGCGGGCTTGAGCAAGCAGCCGGAGGTTGAGACGGGTCAAAGCGCCGCCCTGCTCATCGCCCTCCAGCCGCCCGCGGCTCTAGTGGCACCAGCGTCGCACCGCCTCCCATAGCCTTGTCGGCCCTCAACCCCCCGGGACCCCTCCTTCTAAGGTCGTCAGAAATGAAGGTCCACGCCCCCCCCCTCCCGTCCCCGGCAACCTAACATTCTAAACCCACCGGGCGATAACCACCACCCGTGATGCGGTGTGTCGCACCGCCCGTCCCCACCTGCACTCCGCCGCCTTCGCACATGGTCCATCCAAGGAAGGACACAAGCGCGTCTTGCTGCGCCATAGCTAGACTTATCCAAAGAGAAAGTGGCGAGTATTTTTTTGTGAAATGGAACACAGTTCCATTAATCACTTGTCGACAAATCGCAGACAACCAGATCACAAATACATATGGGGAGATTGTCCACTACAGGACTATCCTCGACATGACACGCACAACCGAGTGCAGCTATACCATGGGCTACCATATTACATTCACGACAAACGTTATTAATTTGAAAGCTAAGAAAATTGAGTTGCACAAGCTTTTTCATCTCTGCTATCAATCCTCCAGCAACTGAACTGGCAAAATCAGTGAAATCCATCGCTACCTTGACTGATTGCTTCAGTTTCTAATATCACCCTCCTAGCTCCCAGATCAATGGCGGCTTGTACACCTTGTAAAAAAGCTATTATTTCAGCTTGAAACGAATTTAACAGGTATGACATCTCCATCGCAATCTCTAATCACATATTCCCAACCTCCACTCTTCCTCGTTTCTTTAAACGCTGCATCACAATTTATTTTCAGCAAATCCTCTGGTTTGATTGTATTCACGCACGGATCGCTGGGTGCTTCAAAGTGCAAGACATCGTCGTGTCATGCCGTCCCGTTGCAGCCGGTTTGGACAAGGCCCTTTTAGGCCGTCACCAGAGGCTCATTTTGCCGTGGTGATTGGGCCGATAGCACACGCGTTGTTGTGATAAGAAGACGTAGCCCAAGTGAAAGAAAATGAAATAGAAAAAACACCCTATCGGCAGCTCCCATCCCCAGATTTCTCCCCCAAACACATGAGAAACACATTGTCAGAACCCTAGAGCTTGCTACGCCGTCAGTGTGATCGAGAATCGGATCTGGGTGAAGATGGCTGGTGGTGGTCGTAACAAGCGAGGCGGAAGCTGGGCATCCAGCGGAAGAAGCGTGAGACAGAAATCTGAGAACGAAGATCCAGGGAAGGGTAGTAATTTGGTGGTTGATGAGGCGGAGAGGCAAGAACAAGGAGCCAAGAGCCGGGAGCAGAAGCGCCAGAAGGCGGCCTTGAGCACGCAGGAGGAGGAGGCGGTGGCGGCCTTGGGCAAGCAGCATGAGGCGGCGGGCTTGAGCAAGAAGCAGGAGGCAGCGGCGTCGAGCAAGGAGGTGGCCTTGGGAAAGCAGCATGAGGAGGAAGCGGGCTTGAGCAAGCAGCCGGAGGCAGCGGCGTTGAGGAAGCAGGTGGCCTCAAGCAAGAAGCATGAGGAGGCGGCCACGGCAGCTCAAAAACAGCAGGAAGGAGACGTTACAAAGGAGCTGGAGGAGGCGAGAAAGAAGCATCATCAGCAAGGGCAACCTGCATATTTTTCTACAAACTCCTCCAATAGCTTTGAAAAGGAGGTGACATCTAGTGGTGATACTGCTGCTTCATCTCCGAATAAGAAGAGGAATAGAATACGTGCAGAGAAGAGGAAGCAAGCAGCACTACGGAAGAAGGAGGAGGAGGAGGCGGCTGCACAGAACGACCAAGAGGCAGCCTTCAAAAGGAAACAGGAGGAAGAGTTGGGCAGATTGATTAAGAAGCATGAGGAGGAAATAGAGCGATTGAAACAGAAGCATGGACAAGAAATTAAAGCCATGGAGAAAAAACATGAAGAGGAGGCTGAGGAGTTACAAAAGAGGCAAGGACAAGATCAGGCTGAGGCTGAGGAATCAAAGAAGGCGGAGCAGCTCCTCCATCCAGCGGATCCTTATTCACCGGTGGAGGTGAACAGCCCTCCAACGCATACATCAGCCCCTTTCACTGTGGTTGCTAACAAGGGAATGCATCTCTTGGAGATGCACCCTGATTACCTACCTGAATATGCTGGCACTGGGAAATCAAAAGCTGAAAAACGCAATCTGAGGAAGATAAACAAGAATCAGGGGGAGGACTTGCAGAAAAAATTAAATCAGGAGGAGGAACTGCAGAAACTTATGGGGCTGAAGAAACTTGATGATGAGGAGGAGAAAGAGGAGGCGCATAAGAAGCAGCAGGAGGAAGAGGACTTAAAGCGAAATCTAGACAGAAGCTTGACTAAGGAGGGCGTGTCTTATGCCGACAGTGCAAAGAAAGCGGTACGTGAAGCAGAAATGATTGCGCAGCAGAAGGCAGAGACTGCAAGCCACGAGGAAGCAAGGGCCAAGCAGCAAGAAGAATTAGAATTGAAGAAGAAGCGAGATGCAGCAGCAAATTTGGAGAAACGCTTCATCAATTTTCTTAGACGGTAATCGTGATGTTTTGTTTTATGCTACAACCTACTGCAATACCATCTTTCTGAACTAATGTGATACAATGTATTCTAATCCTGGGCTGAAAATTTGTTCCTTAATCTGTTCAGCTTTGTTAGGGAAGGAACTGAAGGTTTCTTCTACAAAAGTCTTGTGAAGTTAATGGATGAAATTCGGTTATTCAATCTCAATGTCGATTTCCAAGATATACTGATGGCAGGAGAAGTACAGTTGGGTGTTGACTTAGTGAATGCCAATAGGTAATTTTGCCTTTGTGGTTATATTACAAGAACTTGGAATATAGAGTAAAATTGTCCTATTTTTGTTATAGAAACATCACTGCACTATTTTCTTTCATTTTGTATTGAAAAATACCTATCAATATCTGCATAGTGTAATAAGAGTACTACACTAGTCCCTTTCTATATTACAAGAAATTAACATATGTAGTGAAACTGCCTTATATATTTCTAATATAGAAACACTTTGCTACATGAATTTCTTTCATTTTTTTTATCAAAGATTACCTAATCATCTGCATGTTGAATGAGTACTAAAATTTGCCCTTTCCTGCGCAGTTGCGAAGTCTCTTTACTACCTGCTGTACGCTCATTTTTGAGGGCTGAGGGCTTGGGTCCCACTGAAGCTGTAAACTGGAAGGCGGAGTTAACAATATATCGAATGCCCCATTCCATAGATCCTGTCAGTAAACTTCTGGAAATCCATGATAATCTGGTGATCAGTTTCACCAACATTTTTGGTGAGGGTCACCTCTGCCCTTTTTGGGGGATTTGCTGACCATATCTTTGATGGCCATGGAATGGGAAGAACCTGGAACGGAAAATTCAGACCTGATGAAATGTACGTTGTTGACAAATCATATTATGTCATTGCCCAGAAACCAGAAATGCTAACGGGTGACGCGGATGCAGTGTTTCGGTCAAAGAAAGATGACCTGAAACACCTTGTTGGTCAATTCAGACCCTGCCTGGACTGCCGCAAGCCTGAGAAACGTCAGGAGGAAGCCAAGGACTCAGACTACCCCCTGTATTTTCCAGAGCTTTGTGAGGATATAGAGACTGCAGATATTTATGAGTTTGGAAAACCGTGGTTTAGAGTGTATATTGTCCATCACCCGTCATTGAAGATGCCGCTAACTAGACATAACTTTGTCTGTGATGCTCGTCTAGCACTGCAGAAACCCTATTCTTCTATTCAATCTGAATTGAAGCAAATCATTGAGATGAACCCTGTCCTCCGTAAAGATAGATTTGATGATTGGCGGGGTCCTATCGAGGACAGCAATATTCACCTTCTTACCCATGTGTATAAATTTGTGCTTGATGGGGTGAAAGGAGAGCAAGATCAAGCTGGAGGGGCAAAAGGAAAGGAGGGAGGAGCGGCCAGGGGGAAAGGAAAGGAGGGAAGAGCTAGTGGGGTGAAAGGTAAAATAGGAGAGACTCATGGGAAAAGAACTGAGGCACATGAAAGAGAACGTTTCACTGGAGATATTCGTGGCGAGCTGATCTATGATAGAAATGTGCAAGAACATGCACCTGGGATTGTTACAGTCAAAAGTATCGCTGAAGTTGAAGTGTTCTCATCCACCAAACTTGTAAAGTACATCCACAAGCTCATAAAACCAATGTTGGCGAAAAATCTGATGAAAGGAGAGTATGTATCATACCACCTTCTCTGTGGCATGTAGGATTAATTTGTTTGTTACATTTTCTGAATCAGTTAATTATTTGTTTGCAGTTTTGAAGACATTTGGAGAGAATACAGGTCTGCAAGGCCAAGGACCATTGATGGATCTGAATTGCAGCTGGGTCCTCGTCTGTTGTTCTGGAACTGAGAAGAACATGGAGGTATGAAAATACCCATTCCCTTATTTTCCAGACTGATGTTCTTTTTAACATTCCGTTGAAATTCCACGCAGGTTGGAAGTCTGGCTAGGGTGCCAAGCTGTGTCATACCGAACCTTTTCAGGAGCTGGGAAAGTGCAAGGATGATCTTTGCATCATATCTATTTTATAGACTTGAACAGTCATGTTGTTGCAAGCTGTTGAAGTTATGTTCAGTGGCGATTGACCTAGCGTAGCAAGAGCGATGTCATTATATTTAAATCAATTTGTCCAAGGCAATGCGCTCAACTTCTCTGTAGGTGCCTTCATATCGCTTGATGCATCTGTTATGTCTCCTCCTAACCTCTTACTTGGGAATATTCTGCTGGCTTGGCGGTCAATTTTCTCTTGCTTTATACCTTTTCCATATTGAAGGTGAACAAGTTGTGGCCTCTTAGTCGCTGGACTTGAATAAATTTGTCTAATTCTGCCAATGCTATGCTGACAAGTAAGCTTTATTTCAGTTTACTGTTCATGCTTCTGATAGGAGTCATTATGTGTGCTCATTGCCAAGTAATAAGTAGAATGCAATAATAATACTTGTTGCTAAAGCTGAAGTCATTTGTGGGGAAAAGATGCACTCTTGCAATTGTGTTACTATTATCATTGGACTTCTTTTGAACAAATAGATTGTTATTTCACATTCAATATCGTAAATAGGAATAAAGGTACCTCTTAGTAATGAACGTTTGAACAACAAGCTTGGGCATCCGGTGATGGGAATTCATGACAAGCATGTGATACAGACCTCCATGTTCTTTCCCACCCTACTGTCACTTCAGGTGCCAAAATGAAGGCCTTCATTACACAAGCATTTTCTTGGAGTATTTCTTTGATTGCATGTTGTTGCCGTAGTTATATTGCCATCTGCTAGTAAATATGCCAGAGATAGGCATGCTAGAAAACCTGCTGCTTTGCTTCAAACAACAAGGAGGTTTTATCTGGTTTGTCCTGTTCTGGTGAGGGTAATGCTGTGGCAGATTGTTCATAATTATATTTAGTGACAGTTCCCTGGAGTGGTGGGTGCTGCTGATTAGCAATGTAACTTTCGAGTCATTAGTACATTATGTCTTGTCTGTTTTAAAGAATAATTGATGGGTATTACTGAATATGCCGAATGTGCTGTCAGAAATTCAGTATGCTTGTAATCACTGCAAATGGTTGAGGTTGTGTACAAATTTATTTGTTTGGATTAAATTTAGTTATATTATCAGCATGTATTTCCCTTTCTCCCTGTTTTAGATAATTCAAAATGCCATATAGAAACTCAAATGTGTTCCTCTAGACTTGCTGGTGCCCTCATGCGACCATCCACAAAAATTCAATGGGTTTTGGGAATTTATTTAGCCTCTTGCCCTGTGCTGCTGTTCTTCTTTTGCATGAGGGTTTTGGATATCGGCTCTTTGGTGCTACTCCCAACTTGTGTGTCCCAAATGCAATGTTTGTTGACGATTGCATATAATTGTCTGCTCATTCCATATGGTGCCCATGAAATTTAACTATTTTCTTTCCATGTGTAGCCATTCTCCATATCTCTGTACCAAGACCTAGATGCTTCGCCCAAATGATTTTGTTCGTGTCTTGCTGAAGTTTGTCTTTCCTTGTATAGCCATTCTCCATATTGTCTGCTCATTCATATGGTGCCCATGAAATTTAACTATTGTCTTTCCTCTGTACCAAGACCTAGATGCTTTGCCTAAATGATTTTTTTCCTGTCTTGCTGAAGTTTGTCATGTATAGTTCACTTTATCTCTTCCATTTTAGAAGCAAGCAAGATTTCTTCATCAATTGCTCATATGAGATTTTTAAACAAATTTCAACACAAGGATGCACCAAAACATCATTACTTATTGGAAACTTTAAATTCTATTTACTGTACTAGATGCCAACTATTCAATTAAGTGCGAGAGATGTAACCGAGTCAACATTTTTCATAATTATGAAAGTACCAACCGTGACCTAGATGATGTTTTGGTGCATGTGTACTGCATGTATATCTTGAGGTCATATTCTTTATCTTTTAGTTGTACATTTTCAAGTGAAGCAATTAGGGGTAGTCATCCAAACTTAATAATTATATTATTGTTGAAGGGGAACTTTATGAAGGCTACTTGTGATGTGGTTACACAGAATCTAGAAGAATATCTTGTTATTTGGTTACAAAAATATTTGCTGATTATCTGCTTAAGTCGGCCCTTCTCTGAAATTTCAAGAAATTGTTGTATTTGTTTGATTAAAAATGCATTATCATGGAATGCTTAGGCGTACAAGTTTTAGTAACCGCATCACTTTTTTAATAGCATGCTTTCACTGCTGATCTTTGTTTAGTTCACAAGGGCCACAACATGAGCAGTGCTCATCATAGATGCAGATAATGGAACAGAGTCTAAGTCGAATTCTTTGCTGTATAAACTACCGCTTGAAAACTTAATTGAAACTTGGACCTACTGTGGCAGATGTGTTATAGACAATTCATAGAAACTTGAAAAAACACAACACTATTAATAGAAACAGTTATTTATCGCTATGGCCCAGTGTCTGTATATATTATACTATGTTTTGCAGATCAGCTGTGTTAGGTTATACTGTTATAGTAATTATGCAGCCATGAAGTTATCAATCATTGGCTGCTCTAATCATTGGCTCCTCTCTCTCTCTCTGTGTTTTCTATTCTATTATGTAGCCAAACTTGCATAGTGTTGGAACCTCTTGTGCTACGCGCGTCTGCTGTTTGCCTTTTTAATAGCTCGTAGTTGCTGACTTCTATAGTGGGATCTTTTAGCAATTGAAGGTTGCTGACTTCTAGTGTCGTGTTTGCCTCAAAGGCTGATAGTAGTTAAGCAAGTAGTGAACATAACTAATGAATCCAGAGCAGGATTGGTAGTCCTAGGTTATAGCAAGATTAATATGGAGTTGTGTACTTCGGCCTATTATCGTGGTTTAGAAACAGGGCTACTGTCGCTTTTTAAGGAGGACGGTCCAGTGCCCTACGAGGTTTTATGAATCTTGTGAAGTTAATAGGCCTCACAGGTAAATTCTTGTTCAAAAAAATGTACAAACGTGTTTTTGAGTGCCTCGAATTGGGCTTTATGTTTGGATGCGACTAACTGCTACTGGTAGCCTACCATCGTCTTCTTCCTTGGCCTGACCACCTCCCAGGCATAACAGTTTACCTAAACTGCCATTTCTCTTCGCTAGACAAAAGTCACCAAACAATTGAAACAATTCAGACGGATCAGGCAAGAACTACTAATATCATCGTTGCTGTTGCTGTTTCGTGAGGTTTTCTGCCCATTGGTGCTAGAAACGGTACGGCTTTGCCAAACGGGACCGAAAAGACATATTGGCGTGAATATCTATAGCCATGTCTCTTAAAATAAAAAATCTATAGCCATATGGCCCGTTAACTTTGCAATTCATTCCACGCCACTCACTATACCCGTAGACAAAGACTGTAAACGGAAATTGCCAGATGTTAGTTAAAAGAAAACATTCTCCAGTGATCCTTTACTAGATAACATGGGAAAGCACGGGCTAAAATATATTGTACAAGTCAAAATCAGTTAACTATCAGCTGTTGAGACAGTTTTTCCAAATTATCAAAATCCAAAGACATGAATAATTATTTATAAAAGCTATCATCAAATCTTACACTGTAAGAATACACATAGAGTTATCATCATAACATGTGGAAGCAAATACTGAGACGAGGTAACCCAAACATTACATTGGACACTTCATCATCAAAGTGCAACTCAAAATCACATCATAGCTAGTTTTCCAAAAACCGAAAGGTAATATCAGCAAGCGAACACACTTAATAATTAGTGCTTTCATTGGATTCTTCGATCTTCAAGGTTGGTATAGGTGATCGTGAGGCAACATGACAACATTCCACAGGGATCGCATCAGAAGCCTACGAAACTACCGCTCATCAAAGACATTTTCAACAAAATGAACAGAATAATTGTCCCCAGGTCTTCTCTTGAAGATGGGCAGTCGAAATCTGCTTAAGCTTAGGAGGCTTTGAAACATATGGAAGTTTGAGACTCATGCAAGAGGCATTATGAAAGAAAGGTAACCCAGAAGTGGCTAGTGTTCAAATAGCAAACAATTACATGCAGTTAACAGACGCACATGAATTTATCGAAACATGTAACTTGCTTAGTTTTTTGTACTTTTTTTGGCAGGGTATATTGCACACTAAAATCATTGATAAGATAGCTAAGACACAGGCATCCGAATAGCAGATCAAAGAAGAATATATCTGGAGCATATTAAACAGCAC
This sequence comes from Eragrostis tef, assembly GCA_000970635.1. Lineage (NCBI taxonomy): Eukaryota > Viridiplantae > Streptophyta > Magnoliopsida > Poales > Poaceae > Eragrostis > Eragrostis tef. Next base: position 44,810 of record LAPY01000116.1, on the reverse strand, counting down.
ATCAAATAGGTTCAGACCAGAGAGCTTTCTTATATTTGGGTCGTACACAATTAGTGTAGGGCTATTTTCCTTTCTTGTTAGGATCAGCAAATTCAACAAATCCAACATGAATGTGTGGACAGATACGCCTGAGGCAAATCTTGACAAGATCAGCAACCAAACAGGCCCATAAAGAGTAGCCTGTCAAATCATCAATTTTATGCACACGGCCCTTCTCAATCCAACATTACAACTAACAGTAAAACTGAAAGGAATATGTCTTACACAAAATACAATACATACAAGGGGCACGGAAAGTAACACCTTAAATCACTTCCCTTCACAAGCAGCAATGGCCGTTAAGGAAATTCTTTACGGTCTTACACAAACTGGAATTCAACATCTTTATTAATGTCCCTATCCTTAGTAAAAGATCAATCCACGTCCATAAAATTATCCTTGAGTTCAGGCCCCTTACTTGATCCAGTAACATGTTTCTCTTGAACAGCGCCTGATATTTGCATATACATTTCATCGCCCATCACAATGCTTCTGGCATGCAGCTTGCGAGGGTATGTAACATGGAACTTGCCTGATCGTTTCAGAGTTTCGCCCACACCTGCATTTAGTAAAACAGCACCATGTGTTAGTGCAAAAGACTGCAGAAAGAACTGAAAAGCACCCAACATGTTTCGTATCGGTTTACTGCCGTATAATCATCTATAGCTTTTTACATCTTCCGAATTTCTGTTCCCAGTTCATTCAGGACAAAACATTGTGGTGACAAAATAGAAAAAATTCGAAATTCAAAGCCATGAGACTCTACAATTATTGCAACCAGAAAAATAGCCTGTGCATTGTCTGAATTGTGCCCGACAAATAAAATCACTACTAAGCAGCAGGTTTCTCATGTGAACTAATTCAATTAAGAGAAGTGGTCATGTGCTCAGAAAAGAAGCAAATTGATCCAATCACCTGGGTTGAAATATCTGGGGACCCAAGACTGCATATAAGCATAGCTAAAAGGATGGCCAAGCATTCTTTCAGCGTCAAACCTGGCCAGTCCCAGTAGCCTAGGCTTCTTCAGGTCAATTGACAGCACCAATGCCTTCTTGTCAAGGCGTCCAACCTTGGCCATGAAGTGAAACACATGACTGTCGCTCAAGCTCATTGTGGGATGAGCCGTGTACCGCATCTCCAAACAAGGCTTCATCACACCATCGACATCCTCCACCTCCGGTAGCAACCCGACATTGTCCACAGCATCCATGTCTACTTCAACATCACCAGACTGCACGACGTAGTCCTGGCGCCAGTCCTCCTCCCAGAGAGGAGTCACCTTCCTGCTCCAAGTGGACGCCTCCCAGCTCCAGCAATTGCGGTCGGTGTCCGGCTCACCAATGTTCCAGAGCCCGATGAGAGTGAGGCGGCCTTCGACAACGGCAATGTCGCGGAAAAGCAATGGATGGTCGCACCTGTCGTTCCTGACAAGTTCAGGGGGCAATAGCATGTACCGTGGAGGTCTGCGGCAAAGCACATCACAGACAACGATGCCCTGCCATGGGTCAGCAAAGGCGACCAAGCCACCTCCGAGATTGATTGCTTTGCGTGTGTGATGGTAGAAGGGACAGGGTACATGGACTGGCTTGCGCGTCCATTGGTCCTCCTCGGAGTCGAACACCCAGAGCTTGAATACACCGTCTGTCTCGTGGCTGAGTGCGGCGACGTAGAAGCCGCTGTCGGCCTCGCCGTGCGGGCGGAGGCGGAACCCCTCCACGGCGTCGCCCTT
>LAPY01000115.1:298433-317888 GCA_000970635.1 Eragrostis tef | reverse complement strand
AGTAAATAAACTCTTTCATTTACAGTTCTTCTAAAGGTGCATTTCAAATCTACCCCATCCCACAACTCAGCAATAGTAGCTGATTTTTCATTAACTATCACATACAGTTCCCAATATTGAACTGCTAAGCTAGAAGTTCCTAGCCAAATATCTTCCCAAAACTTCACTTTCTTACCATTTCCTACATGCCACCTATATCCTACTTTTGCTGTCTGAGCAGCCCACATTATACTTTTAAAGAACTGTGACGTTCCCTCCACCTTGCTGCATAACACATTTGGTTTCTCTGTGTCATATTTAAAATCTATAACTTGTCTCCACAATCTTCCGACCCTACTGCAGGAAGATATTTCCAGCTAAACTGCATACTTTCTGAAAGCGACCTTAAGTAAGAATCAGAAAACTCACTCTTCTTTGTTTCCTGGATACCTACAAAATCTAGCTTATTACATCTAATCTTAGACATCAACGAGGGTTTTCTACCAGTTTTCCCTAGACCTCTAATATTCCAAATGATACCCTTCATTTAGGATTTAGAAATTTCTTCTTCTTATTCTGGACCACTGTCCAATCAGCTAAAATTTTCTCCTCCTGAGAAATATTAGCCATACTACTGTTATTTCCAGGGCCCCTTCCCTGATCACTACTTCCTAATACAGAACAACTAACATCTCCTCCTTCTCTTTCAGAACAGCTATTAGCCTTACAAGACCTATTAAAACTTTTACACCTATCATTATCTAGAGATTGAACAGTAAAAATAGAACTATCTATCTCCTCATCATTATCACCTAACTTAACACCAACTGTTCTAGCAATATCAGATATTTCTACTTTAGAAAGGACTGAAAAGGAATTACTTTTATTAACTTTCTTACCTTTTGGTATTTCCAGGTTTTGCATCTTCTTGTTGTCCTGAGCTTTCTCCAGTGTTGCCCTACCATCTTCTTGGTGTATTTTGCTTCTCCTTGTGCCCACCACAGGCCCCCAAGGCTGTTTACCCTTCTTCTTCCCTTCACCTTTATCCTCCAACCTTATTGTTACAGTCTCTGTATCTATTTGCTTTCCATCAATCTGCATTTGCTTCATCTTTTCAGCTTCATATGACCACTCTGGTGGTAGATTTTCCATCTCCATATCTTCCTCTGTCCCATCTGCTCCTATCACTACTAACTCCTCTCCTTCTAATCCTTCTTCATTATCAGATTCTGCCAGCTCCATTTCTTTTAACAGGTTTGCACACTTGATGCCACTCCCTATTTCTGCAGATTTAACTTCCTCTTCTATGTTCTGAAAGAGTTGGGCCCAAACAGACCTTGTTTTGTTTCCAGTACTCACTTTACTTCCTTTACCACTAAATTGTTCTTTTTGCTCTGTAGACTTGCCTCCTGCTGGAGTAGCACCATCAGTATCCATCCCATTATTATTCTCTGAATTCTTTTGACCATTATCCTCATCTAGCAAATCATCATCATCATCATCATTGTTGTCTGGGTTATCAGGCTCACCCCCTGTCAGCTGATTAACACCATCTACTTCCAAGCTAATGAGGTAAATCTTCTTTTTCATTTCCAACAGCCTCTTCTTTGGGATCTTAGCTGGGTCTCTGACTGCTACCTTGATTTTAACCAGCTCAAACATACTTGAGAACAGGGAATTAAAATCCACATCCTCTAGCAAACCCAAGATGGATGCTATCTGCTGAATAGTCTCCCAGTCACACCACTTAGGTGGTACTCCTTTGATTTGCACCCAAGCATCCACCAGTTCCTCCACAGGTTCTATGTCACCACTCCAAGCTTTTAAGCATGGCAACGACAATAAATGAGTTCACCATTTAACACTGTTCTGGCAAAGGATACAAATATGTGACAAAAATGTACATATCTGACGTGTTTTCGGAGCAATAGATAACGATTCCGTACTTCTATATGCTTCTGTAATACCACACCAAATGTTAATGCTTATATATATCCCTCTTTGCCCACCACCACCTGTACAATCAAAGCAGACACTTATGCCAGGAAGCACAACTACTTCCCCAGCCACTCGAAACAACAGCAGAGGCCCCAGCAAAACTTGGAAGGATAATCTCTTATGAACACATCCCAGCTGTAGCCAACGATGTAGAAGCAAAAAGATTGTTTGCGATGGGTCATTGTAACGCGAGTTACTGGTACAACAGAAATGATGTGTTTCTCAGAAATGACCCTAGCTGATGGCGGAACAGGCAGCCGGCTAGCGATAACTTCTGAGGAGAACTGGTTAAGTGGGTATGAATCAGCAAAGAAGGCGGGAGTGCACTGATATGCCTGTATGTTGCATAGCTGCACCCCTCTAGCTCGGTGAAAAACCTCCTCAGGGACTGAGGCAGCCCCTCTAGCTGCGCTTACTTTTCTTGCTGATAGCGTCTTCCTGGAAAATAGGAACGCTGCAAGTTAGATCAATTCATATAAGACAATATTGAACCAACTATGAGGCGTCATCTTCAAATCAATAAAGAAAAAAAACTATATGAAGGACTAATCCTTGATAGGAGACTGCAAGTGGAGTTTGATGACTCGCAAATTATAAGTGAAACTTCTTCTGTTTGTGCCAATAGATGTTTTTGTGCGGTTACTAATTAGTCATATCTTACAAGACAATTCATAGCATAAGAGCACTAAAACATTAGTTGCATCAATATCACTGAGTGTTATGTAGTCATTCTCTAGGCTGTAACACTTTGCAACATGACATGCTATATTGAATTCATGAAAAACCATTAGGCTTTGCTTTTCATCACCATAGTAAGGGATTTTGATCCTACTATATTATCGTAAAAGAAAAAGGCCGAAGAGAGTGAGCGTCAAGCCATGAGGCTTGAAGTAATTAACTTCCCAGCAACGAATGTTTCAAGAGTAGTGCTTTGGGATTATTAGAAAGATAAGCGTGATTTTCATTGTGCAAATAGTTAATAGTTAAGTACTTTTGATGATGAACCCAATGATATTCATTTCACATTCAAAAAGTAATTTAAATCTATATTATTGGTCAAAGTTCAACGAAAAAGTCAACGGTGTCATATAATTAAAAAACGGAGGGAGTAGTATTCCAATTCAGAAATACGAAACAAGTGTACAATTCCGATGTCTCGGTTCCATTTTTATGGTTATCCAGACGTTGCCCCAAAATAGAAGTTTGAAATGATAATAAAAGTCCTTCAGTAACGTGAAATCAAAATTACCATCGAACATGAGCATTCTTTTGTGCACGAAGGGAACCATATCCAGTACATGTTTTGCATGTAACCAAACCACGCGATCCACATGCTACACAAGGCAACATTCCTTTACCATTGCACATTCCACATCTGTGACGAAAAAAGAAAAAAAAGATACAAAATTGTACGAGGTTCATTAGCAAAACTGTTATGTGTTGAAGTACTAATCTTGAGCTGTACTGATAATAAAAATATTAGCTCATAATAAGATATCTATCGCATTTTCAGGTTATTTTCCCTATGCACAATTAACATGAATTGCTTGATAAAGATAGTATAGCGAATATTGATATTGATAAGTAGTTCAGTACATATAACATTGTCTGAAAGAAAACAATGGACCATGACGAACAAGTGCTGTATGCTAACAATGAATCCATACGGACCTAATTCTGCTAACCTTGATTCCTAACATTCTCGAGAGAATTTGTTGTTGCTATTTGCTCCTTAACTAGTCTAGAAAACTGCTGCTGCTATCACCGAATAAATTTCACAGAAGACTAATACCTGCTGCTAATACCGTGAAAGATGGGACAACCACATCAATATTGGGATATCATTAGTGGGACTGATGTAAACTACAAACTGTAGACCTAAAGATAAAGAAATAGAGTAACTCACACTGAATCAGATCCATCTTCGTCAGAGAGTAAGCCTCTCCCATAACATGCACTGCATCGGGTCATCTGATTTGCTTTGTAAAAACCGTGCTCCTTACCAGCATTGCAAACAGGGCATGGTGTCTCTCCACGACTCTCACAATCTGCACAGGATACAAAAAGGGCTATATAAAAATAATACCCACATACCTTTGTAAAAAAATTGTGTAAAGAGAGGAACTAAGACTACAAAAAAAAAGACATTAATAGCTAAGGTTCGCTGGGGAAAAGTATTATGCTACTTCAACGAGGAAAGGCTGCACAGAACCATTAGTTTTAGGGCTGCATAGTCCCCTGTTAGTAATTCTTTACAGCTTTAAGGTTTGTATCCTAATTCAAAGATAAACACAGCACAGCAGTAGTGGTGTTAGGGCTGTATAAGCTCATATGTGACGGCAAGTTCGTGAGTTGCACACCATCTTCCTTTTCCTACTGGATAAACAAGAACAGTAGCACAATACCTGCTTAAAATTTACATTACGGATAAGAAATCGATTTCATAGATTTGGTGAAGGCATTTGTATAGATAGAAGACTCATAGAAAAATGAAAATGCAACAAAAGCTATAATTGTGGTGAATTGTACTGGGAAGTACAAACAACAAGCTATTGGAATATATCCTCGTAGCTAACTGATTCATGCAAGCTACATGGAAAAAGATATTCCCCCAAACCGTCCGGAAAAAAAGGAAGGAGGGGGGATGTCCGATATCGACCACATCAATGCAGTAGTTATCCTTATGACGCAACGAAGATTATGGATTAGATATTTTGGGGTGCATATCAACATGAACATATGTAGAAAATGACATAACAAAAAAAACATGAACATATATATAAATCAACAGACTTTGGAAGCAAAATAAACATCATACCTAAGCATTTTTCAACAATTTCTGAATGGGGAATCTTGATAATTACTTCTTTCTCTGGTACAAAAAGTAGAGGGAACTCAGACCTCAAATCTAGTTCCCACACTCCAAGCACAGGACCGTTGTCTCTGCCATCGATTTTCCCACTTTGATAGGGTTCCTTTTTTGTAACAATGTCCCTTTCTTCTATGAAGGTTTCCAGAGTCCCAACATAGACATAGCAGTTCTCAGTGGAGGTAATTTTCCCTGTGCGAGCAGGACGACTTCCCCAGCAGCATCGATGCCCAACATGATCAATAAGCAGCTGTCGGATCTCCACCTCATCAAGCACATCCCTATCGGCAAAATCAACCATTCTAATATAAGGGTAGCAAAGGAACAACAGCATCGCAAACAACATAATGCAGGCCAGATGAGGGAAATGACAGGCAGGGAAACACTAGTAGGGAATATATGACAAGTAAAGAAAGATGTGGAACTTAACAATAATCTGCATTACATGGCATTTCAATATTTCTCGTTATAGTGGCCGTGGTCGGATAATCATGATTTCTTATCATTGAGTAGGGTGAAGCATAAAGGTGTATCTTCATGTTGAGTCTGCCAGCAGTTTTGATTAAAGCAAAGATTGCACATTTCCGATCAAAGCTTCAATACCAGCGGAAAACTTTTGGCTTTAAGTGGATCCAAAATTTATGTTTAATCTTAGTATTCAAATATTTTTACTTCCCTAGTATTAAAGGTCCAATTCGAGGGCACATACGAAAGTCCTTGTTTGAAGAAAGAGATGATGGCAAAAGCAGGTAAAACAAACACCTACCCTTGAAACAACAAATCTGGAGGCTAAAAGGAACACTATTAAATTTGATAACCGAGCGTTAACAATAACATAAATATGAAGGACTATACAGCCATGATTACTAGTCAACTGATTCTGCTATGTGTAATACCCAGTACTAGATTAGTTCAATAAAAATGTTGAATTGATACAGACTGCAGCATGATGACAGTGCTATAGTCCCTCCATTCTATTTTATTCGTTGTTTGGGACATTAACATTGCCTACAATAGACACCTTTGAGCATTCAATTTTCATATATGATAGAAAATTCATTAAAATGTTCTGATAGAATTGTAGATAAACATTCATATATAAGGTTTTTATGATTTGAAAGGAGCATCCAACATTTAATCAAGAATGATGGTAGCTGCATGTAAGTTGAGATACTAGGTTGGTTATCCTAAGTGACCGGTTGGTGAGTCAGTGTTCTGATTATATCAGAGAAATAAAAAAGAACAGAGCTCTGATCACGAACAAGCAATTCTAAGTGGAAATGCTCACCTCCCAACGCTCTCAGAAGTCTGATAGCTGCCACCATACGGCTACGGCCCTTGAGGCACAATCGCTAATCCTTCTGCAGTCGAAATCCACTACTACTTCAATCCATGGACAATTGCTGCAAACCGTAGCAAACAGAGCACCTGATGAACCTTCCTCGATATTTTGATAGTTCAAATGATTGAATCTACATGTTCCGTTTCTACCATTAGGTTGCAAATTTGATCTAGTTTTTTAACAGATTTTTCTGTTTCAATGTTTCCAAATTTTTATTTTTTTGTCTTTTGTTTTCCATTTTTCTCTAAAAATCGGTTTACGAAAGTATGCTAACTGGTTTACCAATTTTTTGTCTGGTTTACTATAAATATTGATATTTTCTTTATTCAAATTTTGTTATTTGGATTTTGATCCAGTTTTTGATCAGTTTTTCCGATAATCGGACATCTCAGTCCGACCAGGTTTTTCTGGTTGGGATTGCAATCCGTGCCCGCGCCAAGCTGGTGTCAGTATGAAACGGGAAATTTTATATTAGCGGGCTTCTGCAACCTTCGGGGCTATGTGGCCACAACACTACCGCGTTGCCTCATTCATCGCCGTTGTTGACGCACGGATCTGGGCTATCAATCTATTAGATCCTGGCTAAATTTCTTGTAAAAGGCTCACACATGATCCGTGGCCTCCCTTTCTCCTTTGTGGTAAATCGATACATGTATGCATGTCTTTTTGTTTTTTCAAAAAACATCAATTTTACTTTCTTAAACAATTCACTTTGTCTGATTTACACTCTCAACAAAATTATGGCTTAAATTATTCTCTTAAATAATTCATGTTCGTGCAATACACCCCTATACTGATCTGTATTTTTGTTTTTCGGTGTACAAATCAAATTTAAAGCTCAAATTTTGTTTGATGATAATTTCTTTTTGTGAAGTTGTTTGATGATTTTTGGCTTTAAGTGGATCCAAAATTTATGTTTAATCTTAGTATTCAAATATTTTTACTTCCCTAGTATTAAAGGTCCAATTCGAGGGCACATACGAAAGTCCTTGTTTGAAGAAAGAGATGATGGCAAAAGCAGGTAAAACAAACACCTACCCTTGAAACAACAAATCTGGAGGCTAAAAGGAACACTATTAAATTTGATAACCGAGCGTTAACAATAACATAAATATGAAGGACTATACAGCCATGATTACTAGTCAACTGATTCTGCTATGTGTAATACCCAGTACTAGATTAGTTCAATAAAAATGTTGAATTGATACAGACTGCAGCATGATGACAGTGCTATAGTCCCTCCATTCTATTTTATTCGTTGTTTGGGACATTAACATTGCCTACAATAGACACCTTTGAGCATTCAATTTTCATATATGATAGAAAATTCATTAAAATGTTCTGATAGAATTGTAGATAAACATTCATATATAAGGTTTTTATGATTTGAAAGGAGCATCCAACATTTAATCAAGAATGATGGTAGCTGCATGTAAGTTGAGATACTAGGTTGGTTATCCTAAGTGACCGGTTGGTGAGTCAGTGTTCTGATTATATCAGAGAAATAAAAAAGAACAGAGCTCTGATCACGAACAAGCAATTCTAAGTGGAAATGCTCACCTCCCAACGCTCTCAGAAGTCTGATAGCTGCCACCATACGGCTACGGCCCTTGAGGCACAATCGCTAATCCTTCTGCAGTCGAAATCCACTACTACTTCAATCCATGGACAATTGCTGCAAACCGTAGCAAACAGAGCACCTGATGAACCTTCCTCGATATTTTGATAGTTCAAATGATTGAATCTACATGTTCCGTTTCTACCATTAGGTTGCAAATTTGATCTAGTTTTTTAACAGATTTTTCTGTTTCAATGTTTCCAAATTTTTATTTTTTTGTCTTTTGTTTTCCATTTTTCTCTAAAAATCGGTTTACGAAAGTATGCTAACTGGTTTACCAATTTTTTGTCTGGTTTACTATAAATATTGATATTTTCTTTATTCAAATTTTGTTATTTGGATTTTGATCCAGTTTTTGATCAGTTTTTCCGATAATCGGACATCTCAGTCCGACCAGGTTTTTCTGGTTGGGATTGCAATCCGTGCCCGCGCCAAGCTGGTGTCAGTATGAAACGGGAAATTTTATATTAGCGGGCTTCTGCAACCTTCGGGGCTATGTGGCCACAACACTACCGCGTTGCCTCATTCATCGCCGTTGTTGACGCACGGATCTGGGCTATCAATCTATTAGATCCTGGCTAAATTTCTTGTAAAAGGCTCACACATGATCCGTGGCCTCCCTTTCTCCTTTGTGGTAAATCGATACATGTATGCATGTCTTTTTGTTTTTTCAAAAAACATCAATTTTACTTTCTTAAACAATTCACTTTGTCTGATTTACACTCTCAACAAAATTATGGCTTAAATTATTCTCTTAAATAATTCATGTTCGTGCAATACACCCCTATACTGATCTGTATTTTTGTTTTTCGGTGTACAAATCAAATTTAAAGCTCAAATTTTGTTTGATGATAATTTCTTTTTGTGAAGTTGTTTGATGATTAACACAACAACCTATGTCCAAATAATTATAAACATATTTTTAAATACTATTAACATAGTCTAATAGCAATTAAAAATAAATACATACAAATGGTGCAAAAATATAATATAATTATTTTTACATTGTTTATTGTGTGGGCTATCATCATGCAAAAATTTAGCTTCAAATTCAATTTGTACGTCAAGAAATAAAAAAATACAAGTCGCAATAGGAGGTATACTGCACCAACCTAAAATATATAACGGAGTAAATTAAGCCATGATTTTGTTTAGTGGGTAACATAGACATAATGAATTGTTTGGAGAAATAAAATGGATTTTTCTCTTGTTTTTTAGGTTAGCAGTTGCTTAGGTGGGCAGTGCTACGGTATTCCCTCCTCCTAAGTCTTGCACCCTAGGGTGCAAGAGTAGAAATTAATCTGAACCATTGATTTTATAGAATTATAAGTAAATAAAAATGTAAATAAATTCACGCAAAATCGAAGAATAGGAAGTTTCTTCGTTGCTTTGTTTCTAAAAAATACTTTCCAAACAGAAAATAAGAATAAAACGGAAGACTTTTCATGGTGCTTTGTTTCTTAAAAAATACTATGGCACGTTGCTCAATTTTGGTTGTATGGCCCAGTGCCATTTGTTATCATGACAAGTTTATTGATTTTGGTAATATGGCACAGAAAATAAGAAGGAAACAGGTTGATTAACTTTGGTAGAACTGCCCGGTGCTATTTGTTACCATGGCAAGTTTATTGATTTTGGTAAGATGGCACGTTGCCAATTGTTACCATGTTCAACCTAAACGAAACTTTACACGTTATGTGCACATCAGGATTGTGCCGGGAATTTGGCCGTGTCACATGTTTTTTTTATCATGTTCATGAACGTCATGTGTCTTGAATTTGTGCTTTTATGTTGTTCAACAATTTTTATTCCCATCATGACATGCAGATCGGTAATTATTATTTTCGTGAAAACAAAGACTTCATAGGTGATGTACGTACATCACCATCACGGATGCACAATCATGACATGTATGTTCATAAAGGAAAACATGTGTCACGTTCATTCAAAAAGAAAGAAGAAGAAAACTCGTGCCAGTTACATATGCCAAAGGTAAAACGTACACATGCCAACAAAATTTATCACGTTCATTGCATCGTGAAACATCATGATTATGCCAAAATAGCACAAAAAAAGAGAGAAGAAAAAAAATCACGTTTCATATAAAATCCTAACAGCTATGGCGAAATCTTTCTATAGTTATGCGCTACTTTCCGAAAAAATAGTTATTAGGTGCAAGACTTCATCTTTTGCCTCGAGATCTACTCAAATGGATGGTCCATAGTTATTTGAGACTACTGTAGTGGGAGCCGCTTAGGTAGTTTAGCTCCTCCCTACCTTGCTAGCTTTCTTGCTTCTTGTAAATATTTCTTTTAAATGGAAAAGAAACTCCCTTACAGCTTTTCATCAAAACAAAGAAATTATCAAGAACAACACATGAGGATGTACATACCCGAGTCCGTGGATTACTTTTTGCATGCGACGCCAACCCAGCTCGTGCTGGCTGGTTCGGCGCAGCCGTGGTGGAGACATGTTGGTGACCTGAAACGCTAGTCGCCGGAGTCAGACGCCTGTATCAATCATTGCGTAACGAAACATGTCAGACAGAATGTACAACTTTTCTTTGCTCATGGAAGTTTTCAACGTTTTCTCTTCTTCTACACCGACATATGTACCAAAAAATAGTCAAATTGGTTCTGGTTACGAGCTTTATATTTGTCATATTTACATGGTTTATCATTTTGTGTTCAGGCCAGGTGCCTTTTCCTAGGAATGAAATCGAAGTAGGTTTATGCATTTTTCAGGTCATGGATGCAACTTTCCAACATAACGAATATCAAATATCAATACCAAGCACCTTTGACTAACAGTTCGTTTACCGACAGAATCTAAATTGCGTGCATGCTAAACTGATCATCACAACAACCAACAGCATCATTTTCCATTGTTAAGCATTGCAACGACAATAAAATGAGTTCGCCATTTAACATTACAAATATGCAACAAAAATTGTACATATCTGAAGTGATTACAAGCCAGTTCAAGTAACTGTACATTGCATTTGCGATGGCCAACTATGGCCATTTTATTTTCTGAACAATGGAGACAATGATTCTGTTTGTATATGCTTCTGTATTACAACACCAAATAGTAATACTTATCCTCTTTGCCCACCACCACCTGTGCAATCAAAGCAGACACTTGTGCCAGGAAGCACCACTACTTCCCCAGCCACTCGAAACAACAGCAGAGGCCCCAGCAAAACCTGGAAGGATAATCTCTTATGAACACATCCCTGCTGTAGCCAACAACATAGAAGCTAAAAGACTTGTCTCTCAGAAATGATCCTTGCTGATGGCGGAACTGGCAGCCGGCTAGCGATAACTTCTGAGGAGAACTGGTTAAGTGGGTATGAATCAGCAAAGAAGGCGGGTGTGCACTGATATGCCAGTATGTTGCATAGCTGCACCCCTTTAGCTCGGTGAAAAACTTCTTCAGGGACCGAGGCAGCCCCTCTAGCTGCGCTTACTTTTCTTGCTGATAGCGTCTTCCTGGAAAATAGGAGAGCTGCGAGTTAGATCCATTTTTATCGTTAACCAGATAGTGCCCCGAAATAGAAGCTAGAAATAATAGAAAAAAAACTTCAGTAACATGAAATCAAAATTACCATCGAACATGAGCATTCTTTTGTGCAAGAAGGGAACCATATCCAGTACATGTTTTGCATGTAACTAAACCACGTGATCCACATGCTACACAAGGCAACATTCCTTTACCATTGCACATTCCACATCTGTGACAAAAAAACAAAAAAGATACAAAATTGTATGAACACCATTCATGACAGTGCTATGGGTTGAAGTACTAATGTTGAGCTGATATAGTACTCATAATAGAAATATTAGCTCATAATAAGGAAGTCTATTGCAATTTCAGGTTATTTTCTCTATGCACAACTGACATGAATCAATAGATAAAGATAGAATACTGAATATTGATACTGATAAGTAGTTCAGTAAATATAACATGCACTTAAAGAAAACAATGGACCATGAGGAGTAAGTGCTGGATGCCAATTTGTTCTACCATAAGTATCATCTAATATTGTGTCGTGCCACATCTTTTGTTTGGTGAGTGTCCACAAATCCTTATGGATCTAATTTTTGTTACCCTTGATTCCTAATACTCAAGAGAATTTGTTATTTGTTATTGGAAGGCTCCTTTGATGAATGGTGGGAAAGAGCTAGTGAATATACCGATGGCATGCTAAGAAATGGGCTCTACTCTCTTATCATCCTTGGAGCTTGGACAATTTGGAAGCATTGAAACTGTTGTGTTTTTTATGGAGAGAACCCTAGCGTCACTGAAACTTTGGTCAAGGCAGGGGAAGATCGCAAGTTATGGCCGATGGCAGGGGCTCGAGGAGTTGCCTTTTTAACTGCCCAGCTACCGGGAGATTAAAAAGTGCCGAGTCAACAGGTCGTTTTTTAAGTACGTCAAAGGTGCAAATGTAATCTTAGTAAATTAATGAGGCGTGTGAGGTGTGCTGTATTGGGTTCTTGTCCCATTTTCTTCTTAATATAATGAAATGCAGCTCTCCTGCGTTTTTTAGAAAAAGAAAAAGATAAAGAAAGATAATTTGTTATTACTATTGCTCCTTAACTCTGGAAAACTTTTTTCTGCTATCACCGAATAAATTTCAGAGAAGATTACTACATCAATATTGGGACAACCACATCAATATTGGGGTATCATTAGTGGGACTGATGTAAATTGCAAACTGTAGACCTAAAGAAAAAGAAATAGAGTAACTAACACTGAATCAGATCCATCTTTGTGAGCGAGTAAACCTCTCCCATAACATGCACTACATCGGGTCATCTGATTTGCTTTGTAAAAACCGTGCTCCTGACCAGCATTGCAAACAGTGCATGGTGTCTCTCCACGACCCTCACAATCTGCACAGGATTGAAAAAAGAGTATATAAAATAATACCCACATACCTTGTAAACAATTGTGTAAAGAGAGGAACCAAGGCTACAAAAGAAAATAATAGCTAAGGTTTGATGGGGAAACATATTAAGTGTACTACTTCAACGATGAAAGGTAGCCACATCACCACTGGTTTTAAGGCTGCATAGTCCCATGTTAGTAACAAGTGAATTAGGGTGCCCTAATTCTTTACAGCTTTAAGGTGTGTGTCCTAATTCAAAGATAAACACAGCACACTAGTAGTGGTGTTAGGGCTGTATAAGCTCATGTCAGTAACAGGTGACAGCAAATTAATTAGTTGTACACCATCTTCCTTCTACTAGTTGAAAAAGAACCTTAGCAATGGGACCAAAGGCTAGTTGGTTCTACCATTAAGCAGTAAAGCTACACAAGAGTATTTGAATTAGATAGATGAAAGGCAACACATCTGGTATTGCTAAATGACTAATGGGCATTCATCAAAAAATAAATAAATAAAGGACCAATGGACAAATCTCATACATTGCTAAATGACTTCAGCAATATTATACACATCTGGTAAACAATAAGTATGAAATGATTTTATAAGAACTTGACGATTAACTGAGCTCTAAATTGTCAAACAACAAAATTATTCACCGATTAATGTTACTATTAACTGAGAATAGTGGTTAAAAGTGGAAACTTATACTCCCTCCATTTGCATATTGATGTCGTTAGGACAGGAAGATTAGTGCAATTTTGAACTAATCCTGCTGTCCGGACGACTTCATTTCGCGAACGGAGGGACTACATGCTAACTGATCAATGCAACTTTCATACAAGATGCAGGTTTATTCTCATATACATGTCATGTCAGTTTAACAGGCATGAAAGCACCATGCTATGATTCTTAGAGAGAGAGAAAAAAAAGAGGATAATTCTGACAGGTGGGAAAATTGGAACACTGGACGACCGAAATGCAGTCTTATTGAACACTGAGCAAAATCACTAAACAAATAATACTGATGCATGCGACACGTGGTTCACCAAAATCACATTTGGATATTGTCAGTTGCTATGTCATGTATATACAAAATAAAAAATGAAGTATTTGTTTTTTGAGGCGAATACAAAATTTGATGTATTACTTTTTCTTTCTTAGGTTGGTTGAAGGGCTATAAGACTGTTAACTGTATCAAAGTTAAGACAGGCCCTAGATGCTCAAACAAAGAGAAGCTTATCTTTGTGAAGGTAACATAGATACCTGCTACAAAAGCATAATACCTGCTTAAAATTTACATGGCAGATGAGAAATAAATTTCATAGATGTGAGGGAATTTGTATAGATAGAAGCACAATTCGTAGGAAAAATGAAAATGCAACAAAGGCTATAATTGTCGTGAATTATACTGGGAAGTACAAACTACAAGCTATTATCAGACATAGAATATATCCTCATAGCATCGGACAAAACTGAAATTAAATGCAATTACTAACTTATTTATGCAAGCTATGTGGAAAAAGTATTTTCCTCAGTCAATGCGGTAGCTACCCTTGTGATGTACGTAACTAAAATGATGCATGATCTTTTGGGGTGCATATCAATGTGAACATATATAAAAGTCGACAGACATTAAAAGCAAAATAAACATCATACCCAGGCATTTTTCAACAACTTCTGAATGGGGAATCTTGACCCTCACACTGAATCAGATCCATCTTGGTCAGCGAATAAGCCTCTCCCATAACATGCACTGCATCGGATCATCTGATTTGCTTTGTAAAAACCGTACTCCTTACCAGCATTGCAAACAGGGCACGGTGTCTCTCCACGACTCTCACAATCTGCACAGGATACAAAAAGGGCTATATAAAAATAATACCCACATACCTTTGTAAAAAAATTGTGTAAAGAGAGGAACTAAGACTACAAAAAAAAAGACATTAATAGCTAAGGTTCGCTGGGGAAAAGTATTATGCTACTTCAACGAGGAAAGGCTGCACAGAACCATTAGTTTTAGGGCTGCATAGTCCCCTGTTAGTAATTCTTTACAGCTTTAAGGTTTGTATCCTAATTCAAAGATAAACACAGCACAGCAGTAGTGGTGTTAGGGCTGTATAAGCTCATATGTGACGGCAAGTTCGTGAGTTGCACACCATCTTCCTTTTCCTACTGGATAAACAAGAACAGTAGCACAATACCTGCTTAAAATTTACATTACGGATAAGAAATCGATTTCATAGATTTGGTGAAGGCATTTGTATAGATAGAAGACTCATAGAAAAATGAAAATGCAACAAAAGCTATAATTGTGGTGAATTGTACTGGGAAGTACAAACAACAAGCTATTGGAATATATCCTCGTAGCTAACTGATTCATGCAAGCTACATGGAAAAAGATATTCCCCCAAACCGTCCGGAAAAAAAGGAAGGAGGGGGGATGTCCGATATCGACCACATCAATGCAGTAGTTATCCTTATGACGCAACGAAGATTATGGATTAGATATTTTGGGGTGCATATCAACATGAACATATGTAGAAAATGACATAACAAAAAAAACATGAACATATATATAAATCAACAGACTTTGGAAGCAAAATAAACATCATACCTAAGCATTTTTCAACAATTTCTGAATGGGGAATCTTGATAATTACTTCTTTCTCTGGTACAAAAAGTAGAGGGAACTCAGACCTTAAATCTAGTTCCCACACTCCAAGCACAGGACCGTTGTCTCTGCCATCGATTTTCCCACTTTGATAGGGTTCCTTTTTTGTAACAATGTCCCTTTCCTCTATGAAGGTTTCCAGAGTCCCAACATAGACATAGCAGTTCTCAATGGAGCTAATTTTCCATGTGCGAGCAGGACGACTTCCCCAGCAGCATCGATGCCCAACATGATCAATAAGTAGCTGCCGGATCTCCACCTCGTCAAGCACATCCCTATCGGCGAAACCAACCATTCTGATATAAGGGTAGCCAAGGAACAACAGCATCGCAAACAACATAATGCAGACCAAATGATGGAAATTACATGCAGAGAAACAATAGTAGGGGATATCTAACAATTAAAGCATGATGTAGAGCTTAACAACAATCTGAACAACAATAATCATGATTTCATATCATTAAGTAGGGTGAAGCATAAAAGGGTATCTTCATGTTGAGTCTGCCAAGCAGTTTTGATCAAAACAGAGATTGCATTTGCACATTTCAGATGATCAATAGACCATCGATATCAACGGAAAACTTTTGGCTTTACATGGAACTCAAATTTATGGTAATCTTAGTATTCAAATATTTTACCTCTCTAGTATCAAAGTTCGAATTCAAGGGCTCATACGAAAGACCTTTCTTTGAAGAGAGAGACAATGGCCTAAGTAGTTAAATCAAAGACCAACCAACAAAACAACCAATCTGGATGCTAAAAGGAACACTGCTAAATTTTATCAGTGAGCGTCAACAATAACTTTGGTAAGGTTTTATTACCATGTACCATACTACCATGATAACTAATCGACTGATTCTGAATGTGTAACACCAAATATATTACTAGTTCAATTAAAATGTTGAATTCATCCGATTGCAGCATGTTGACAGTAGTCCGTCCATTCTCTTTTATTTGTTCTTTGGGTTTGGGACATTAACATTGCCTACAATAGACACCTTATATGATAGAAAAAATTATTGAAATGTTCTGATACAATTGTACATAAACATTTGTATATATGCTCATTTCTGAATGGGGAATCTTGACCATTTGAAAGGAGCATCTAACATTAAATTAAGAATGATGGTAGCGGCATGAGATATTAGGTTGATCATCCTAAGCGACTAGTTGGTGAGTCCGTGAACAGAGCTCTGAGCACGAACAGACAATTCTAAGCGGAAACGCTCACCTCCCAACGCTCTCAGAAGGCTGATAGCTGCCACCATACGGGTACGGCCCTTGGGGAACAATCGCCAATCCATCTGCAATCGAAATACGTTCCTACTTCAATCACATGGACAATTGCTGCAAACCGGAGGAAACAGAGCAGCGCCTGATGAACTCATGAACATACCGTGTGAATGCGGGGACGCGGGGGCGGGCGATTGGGAGGGTGAGGGGGAGAGCACGGCGCTGTGGATGGACGGCGGGTAGGGGTATAGGCTGTCGCCAATGGGAGCGGCGGCCGGGGGCGGGTAGTGCGCCGCGGAGGAGGAGAAGGAGGCGGCGGACCTGACCTCGTCGGCGCTCACCTCGGGCCCTCCTCCCCACCCGTTCCCGCCGCCGCGAAGCACCGAGGAGCTGCTCCGGCCCAGGTACTGGTACTGCTGCTCCGCCGATGCAGAGCCGGGGAGGAGGGGCCGGCGCTGCTCCTCGCCATCGCGCTCCGGCTCCATGGTCATCGATCCGGTGGGATGGGATGGGGGATGCGCGAGGAAGGGGAGAAGACGAGACGGCGGTTGAATTGAATTGACCCGCGCCAAGCTGGCAGTAGCACACAAGTGTACCGTGTGCCGGGCCTGGTGTCAGTGTGAGACGGGAAATTTTATACTAGCGGGTGCGGGCTGCAGCAGCCTTCGGGCCGAAGGAAGCAGCAAGCGAGTCGAGGTCGTCGCAGGCAGGTAGCGCTGCCGCGTTGCCTCTCCTCCGTCGCCGTCGACGTCGACGGGATCAGATAGACATCCAACGTGATGGCAACGTCAAACTGCCACGGTTCGCGCTCCTCATCAACGGTTACACGGTGTTAGAGCATCTCTAACAGAGACTCTGTATAACCTACTCATTCGGTAAATATTGAAAAATTTGACTAAAAACACGATCTAACAGACTCGCTTGCTTGCTCTCTATTCTATCTGGCTCGGAATCCCGTCGCCCTCGCTGGCCATCTTTGGCGAGCTCGCGCGGCTGGCCATCGCCGTTCTCCCGCGCGCAGGGCCCACTTTCCTACACGGCGTTTTCCTTTCCCGTGGCTATGGCGAGAAAAACTCGATTCTTGCTGCCGGGGAAAACTCGTTTCCGGCGCCAGCGGCTGCTGTTATGGGCCAAAAACAAGTCAAACCGTTGCGCAAGAAAGTGAGGGACTCATGGGCATGAGTAATTGGTCTATATCTCACCGAAGGAGGAAAAATCAAAGGTGAGGTCAAGGTGTGTCATTGCGGCCGCAATAAGAGAAGAGGCCGTCGATCTCGGCCTGCACTGTAGGAGTGAGGGTGGAGCGGCCATGGGGAGATGATTAGCATGCTGGGAAATTGATTTTCAGATGGGAGTTTGGTCTGGGACGCTGTGCGGCAATAGCTCAGCACAAGCTCGTGCAGGTGACAATGGCGACTGGCATAGAAGTAAAAGGGAGGAAGAAGATAGCAGATGGGCTTTGAGTGTTCAAATGGGCCGAACTATATCAAAGTGGACCAGCTTTGGACGTTCAAATAAGACCCAATTGATGACATTTCGAATATAGAGATTGGAAAATTTTAGAGAGCCTGTTGGATTGCATCACTTTTTTAAGGAGGCTTTTAATTTTAGATACTAGCTAAAATAAAAAAATAGCTAGTATTTTTTAACTAGTCTGTTGGATATGCTATTAGCTCGTTCTGTCCACTTTATTTTTCAAAGAAATTTGGGCTCATGATTGTCGTGTGGGCTCCTGGCTCACAAATAAAAATTGTCAAACTTTAACATAATTATAGAACACATTATAAACCTACATTTTCAAATATAAATTAAGAGTGGTAATAAGTTTGGTGTAATTTTCGTTGTCTAAAGTATGACACATCAGCTTTGTAATTGTATTTTGTGAAATGAAATTGCATCTCTCAATACACACTTTTATTTTCACAGTTTCATAAGATAGTTAGAACATTAAATGAATGCATATGATTGGATCAAATTGTGAAGAATGAAAGAAAAGATGCTCAATGCACTTTCATTTCATTTTCATTGTCTATGAAAGAGTGTTGGGTTTCTTTCATTCTAATGAAAGACATGTCTTTTCTTTTTTCTTAAAATTCTTGACATGCCATCGTTTTAGCTGATGTGGTACCTTAATAAATATTATTGAAAGACCTATTAAGACTGGTTTAAGACAAGTTGTAGCCAGCTCTCTGAAAAATTTGAACACTTCATCCAACTCACCAACTTATCTATCTCTATCCTAGATGACTGGCTGGCAAGCACACGCAGGTGCATCGGTGCATACTTCACCATGCGGCCTCTCTTGTAGCTGCCTGGCGAGCACACGCAGATGCATGTCACCACGCGGCTGAGCGCCCACAAGACTTCTCGCCACGAGGCCTGTACGACCGCTTTTCTTTTCTCACTCTGCCCACTCTCTTATTTTGCCCAAATCAATGTATCCTCACCCCGCCATCGCTTGAGGCCGCGAGTTCTTGACGCCACGCAGCCACAGCCTCCACCAATTCCCCATGCGGCAGCCGAAGGAGGTAGCAGCAGGAAGCCGCAGGCAGTGCGCCCCTGTTGGGGCGCCGCTGCAGTGCGCGTACAACGCCGTGGCGACGTCCTTCTTCCCTGCGCGCCACCAACCTCAAGGAGGGAGACGAATAGTAGGTCGGCGCTTGCGTGGCCAACGGCCGCCCCAACGGAGAGCCGTCAATCTGGGCAAGCCGGAGTAGCGGGCAGACGGCGTTCTCCCACATTGCGGACCTCGACGACGTCCTGCAAGAGCGGGTCTGGGTGCGACAGAGGCGCAATGAGTAGCGCCGGCCACGGCGGCGGAAGAGGGGGGTGGTGCCGCATGCGTTGGGGG
>LAPY01000115.1:286255-297438 GCA_000970635.1 Eragrostis tef | reverse complement strand
CACCAATCCCCCATGCGGCAGCCGAAGGAGGTAGCAGCAGGAAGCCGCAGGCAGTGCGCCCCTGTTGGGGCGCCGCTGCAGTGCGCGTACAACGCCGTGGCGACGTCCTTCTTCCCTGCGCGCCACCAACCTCAAGGAGGGAGACGAATAGTAGGTCGGCGCTTGCGTGGCCAACGGCCGCCCCAACGGAGAGCCGTCAATCTGGGCAAGCCGGAGTAGCGGGCAGACGGCGTTCTCCCACATTGCGGACCTCGACGACGTCCTGCAAGAGCGGGTCTGGGTGCGACAGAGGCGCAATGAGTAGCGCCGGCCACGGCGGCGAAAGAGGTGGTTGCTGCCGCATGCGTTGAGGGGCTCGGAGCAGGACAAGTTACCGTCATCGCTGTAGCAGCTGGTGCTGCGCTGCCGCGTTGAGGTGGACGACGCGCCCCACCTAGTCCATCCCGCTCGCCAGCTCCTTCCAGCTAGGAGCCGTCAGCCAGCGCCTTTGCCTTCGCCTTCACCGCCGTCAGCCAGCGACTCCGCCTTCGCCTCGCCGCCGCCAGCGCTGTCGCCCTCTCCTTCAACCTCGCACGCATCAACCAGTTCCTTCCACTGCGCTACGGCTCTCAAAACCGCCCAGTAAATTGAAGTGAAAGAAGAACTTAAGGGAGCGGCGGTTAGTAATTAGAGATGTAGATAGTTGAGGAAGATAAATACGACTTTTCTCATTTGAAACCCGTTTACCTTCTCCGTTCCTAACTCAGAAAAAAAAGCTCCTCTGTTCCTGCCGAGAGAGAGAGAGATCGATCCAGGAGGCGAACGCCGGAGAGCGAGCCGACGCGGGTAGCGGGAGGAGAGGTCTGAGCTCCGGCGAACCACGCCGGAAACTGGAGCTCTTCCCCGACGGCTGCGGCGGGGTTGCTTGGGTGACGAGCAGACCCTGTAGGCGAGCTCGATGCTAGGTTTGGTGGAGGAGGTGGCCATGGTGGCGGCCTGAGGTTGCGGCCCTCCTCGTCCCTATTGTCATTAGCTGCGCGGCGCCCTCGGCGGTGGCTTCCCTGCCGCGGATTTGTTCCACTCCTTTGGACAGCAGTTGCGTGTTGTGGCGTGGTGCGATCAGGCTTCTGATGTGTCGCAGACTATTGCGAAGGTACTGCCTCCCGATCCCCCGGTATGCTTGTGCCTGTTGTGCGTTCGTTGTCCGCTCAAGAGATTGTAGGATCTGCCCAGCGAGTTCGGTTGTTGCTAGAGAGAAATGGATTTGGGGATTTGATTGGGTGTATCCTGCTCCTGAAGGGATATGCTTGTTTTAATCCATATTTACCCAAATGCTTGGATGTGTTGTGTCGAAGAATGTGAATTCTGTTCCAAGTGATCGATCTATCAACTAGCTTGTTTGTACCGATCCTACTTCCTGTTAATTGATCAAATGGCACTCTAATTTTGGTTGCCTTGGGTTCAGTAGATTTGGCCTGTTATATTGAGATTCACAGTTACCCATTTCGTATTTAGAGCACTATTATGCTGCTAATGTGTAGAAATGGATTAGGTGAGGATAGTAAATTCTGTATTTTGGATGCAGATAGAAGATATTCTTCTGTTCCATAATCCTAATTCCACATGCACTTTACTGAGACTGAGATCTATTTCTTTTTGTTTTTTCAATAATTAAATCTATCAGTAAGAGTAATGTGTAAAATATGAAATTCATGAACAACTATACAGATTTTTTTTCTGGCATGCATGGTTGCAATAGTGAAAGCATGCAACCATATTATCAGGTTGCATCAGTTGCAAACATAACCCCTTGTATAAGTGGACCTTGATACTATTGATATTAACTTTTCGTTTTTTACATGTTGTATATTTTGTTACCCAGAACTTGTGAGCTTGTTGGAACATCAACATAACATACTAATTAGAACACATCTTACACGCAATTATTATCAGTTCCTAGTAAATCTCCTTGGTAAGTTGACAAAAAAAATGAAGTAGCCACTATTAAATGCACACTGCAATGTGCATATGTGACCACTAGTATAGTATTTGTATGATAATTGTATGGAACTTGTACCTGCACTGAAACTGGAGTACATATCAATTTCAATATGATAATTCTACTTCTTCAGAGCTACATTTGCATCAACTTGGTTTATGCAATTCTCATAATAGGATATTGTAATTGTAATGCCAGTTGTTACCTTTTTCATATTGTCTAGAGTTTATGCGTTATGCATTTAAGAAATGATACTGTTGTCACAACTTGTTCGTTTCCTGTGTTTCACGTTTATTTATAAGTCTTATGCCACATAGATGGCAAGGGATAAACACCTTTTGAACTCTCGCCATGCCCCCATACTTCTTGATTAGTGTATTTTAGTTTCTGAACTATCACTGATATTTGAACTGACCACCTGGATTACTCAATCGAATGCTTACACCTTGTATCTACCATTTGATAAGGTGATTTTCAACAGTGAAATTCAGCAACCAATTTCTCCAAATAGAGATTGGCTATGCAGTGCCATCTTTGTCTTATGTCCAGAAGAAATTCCTAGGAAAATCCACAATAACCGTTGGGGAATTCTCCCAGGAAGCGGTATGTTATATAGTTCTTTACATTAGACAACCTTTCTTTCTAAAGTAGGACCTTATGAAACCAAGTTACCGTGCTGGTTTGTTTAATACAGAATCATTTAACACAAATTGCAGTTTCCATGTTGTGCAATCGTTCAATATAGAAACTGCAAGTTCTATATTTTATATTAGATCTGGAGTGTGTAGTTAGGATACCAAGTTTCTGTAGAAGTTAGGGCTTAACTAAGAACTGTTATTTGTTTCCTTGTGGATTGGTGCAAGTAGAATTGCTTTATGTCAGTTTTGGGTTTAGCATTTATTTTTTTACCTATTCTGCATTCAGATCTTGTTGATGTCTTTTTTTTTAAAAGAGGGAGGAGCACTGCCATTCATTAAGATAGGAGAAAGAAACAATTACAACCTAAGTTTTACAAGCACTAAAACACCAAGAGGCTACATGCCTTGGACAGGGCAGAAACACAACTAAAAGAAAACACAGCAACAGGTTACATAACTACTGAATTTTCTGAAAGTTCTGAATTCCCAGAACTTTCCACCGAGGCATATGCATTGTCGAACTGACATATCTCTTCAGCTGCTATGGTTGCAACTTGGAAAACGAGTCTTCTTTGTGCTCGACTTGGGGACGAAGCTTAATTGGTAGCCAACCCCTATAGCTTCGACTTCCTTCGCTTACTTGCACTTCTTGGAATTGCGCTTGTCGCTAACTTCATTCTTTTTATTTTTCAAAAAGAGACCAGAACTTTGGTGGAACAATGCACTTTCCTGCTCATTTTCCTCTTCTTGGTCATGTTAGAGGCCCTGGGCGCCAGATTCTTCTTTTGTTTTTTCTTTCTGGAGACTTTAGCTAATTTCTTGATTGCCTCAAGAGTGAATGGGGGCAAAAGTTTCCTATAGATGTCAAGATATTGAATCAGTGTCAGTGCCTTCAAAGCACCTTTATTTCTCAGTGAACCCCATTTCTTTGCCAAAACCTTATTAGCCAACTTGACAACCAGCCTCAGTTTCTTCTGTTCGGTCCTGAGTCTTGGACTGCACTTCTGCTCATTCATTTGTTTTGCTTTAGCAATTGAGTTGGCGGTAGGTGTCTGAAACAAACAAGGTTCCAATGGTTTGGTGACAGGTTCCTCGAATTGCTTGAGCATGTTGGTAAAATTATTGTCAACCTCCAACTTTGCATTAGTTGTCGAGGGATGTTTCTGAACCGTTGGTGCAACTTCAGTACTCATTTCTGCCGGTCCGTTTGCTGACTCCCGGCTCATCACCTTAGGCCTTGGTGGGTTGACCTTTGGCGAATGATCAACTGTGAAAGCAATTGTAATGTTGTCTGAATGAGATTGTGTTGTCTTACTTGCTCTAGCTAGTGATCCCAACCATGCTTCTAGCTGTTGAATGATAGGGGAGTGTTCTTGAGGAACTATGAGTATGGCATCTGAACTCGATCTTGCCCCAGCACTGTTTTCTTTGGACCTCCATTGCAACTGCCAAGCCATCCTTTCTCCTTTTGGCTCATTGAAACTTGATGTAGGGGATGAACAACCTCTATCTCTAAACTGCCTCCTGTGAGGAGGCTCTCTTCTGCACCACTTGCTACCACATTCTCGCTTAGGAGCGTGGTATATTCCCTTTCCTTTGTCTTCGCTCGATCGAGATATTTGATAGATAGCGTCCCGTGTACTTGACCTACTTCCGTCTCCATGGGGATCAACAGCCTTAAGAGAGCAAAGTCTTTGTGGGTTAGCTTTGCTTGTGCAGCAGGAAGAGATGTGGCCATTGCCTCTGCACTTCCAACATTTAGGAGGGTCCCTGCATTGTGCCACCTTATGACCTCGAGTCAAACAATTGAAGCATCGATCCCCCACTCTCTCTTTGAATTTTGCCAAATTCCGATGTCTGGTAGAAGGGGAGTAAGAGATTTTTCCTTTCTTTTTCCTCCACCAGTACCTCTGCTGATTGTTGGATGCTGAGTTCCTCTGCTGGATTTGCAGCATCGAATGCTGATTGAGCCCACCAATTGCGGCCCTCAGGCAGCGCCTCTGCTTGCTCTATCTTGCTCGTCTTCGTGCTGCGCAGTGGCAACACTGTCAGTGGTGATGCAGGAGCCATTGGTGCGGACGGGCACATAGCTGTCGGCGCAGTTGGTGCAGGGCACGATGGTGGTGCCGTAGCGCAGCGTAGGCGAGGCGGCCCCGCATGGGTCGCTGGCCAGGGGCCGTGAGCAGAAGCCAGCGAGGGCACCGACACAGCGGACGGCGTCGAGGCTCCATCGCTCGATTCCTCTGCAGTCAGTGAGCTCCCACTCCTCGAGCTCTTCTCCCGTCGAAATTTCTCCACTCTCGTGTAGATCTGGTGTTTTGGTGTGAATGTGAACTGGATTGGGTGATGCGCACTGGGATTTGGGGCTGAATTTGGTGGATTTTTTGCGGCGGCATGGCCTTTGGTTGGTTCGCCATGCGCATCGCCTCTAACTCCAGGTGACCGTTGGGACATGTCTATTGTGTTTTGTGCTGTGGTATGATCTTTTCGGACTGGGATCTTGTTGATGTCAAATATGAGATTCTGAGTATGTATGATTTTGTGGTCATATCAACATGATGCACATAGATTTTGTGATCTTTATTTTCATAGAAGATTCTAATGTTGCGCTGCTTCTTTGGGAATATTGACATGTGGGCAGCAGCTCATTTTAGTTGTTTAGTTTTCATGTTCTGAAGTAATTTAGAAATCTGCACTTAAGCTCATTTTGTTTTGTTTGAGCATACAAACTGAAATAATTCACTTATTTATATGAACAAAAACTGCTACAATTCACACAGAAAAGGATTATTTATGTAATAATACTCGAAACCATTTTGTTTTAGTCTTAACTGTAGATTCTGCAAATGGAACAAACTAAACATAGACATAAACAAAGAATTTTGTTCATTATCTCTTACTTGTTTCAGTTAAAATTATTTTTCTTGTTTCCTATAAGGGATTTTATTTATGTGATCATACTGAAAACCATTTTGTTTTAGTTTTAACCGCAGATTCTGCAAATGGAACAAACTATACATAGACATGTATGTGTACCTGTCCCTGATTTTGTATCATTGAACCTCTTTTACTTTGAATTTTAAGTGGCTCTGCAAAATAACAATACACACTTTTGTTAATTACTTGTTTTGGTATGTGTAATTGCAAGCAGCTTAATATGCAAATCACTGTTTTGATAAGTGTAACTCAATTTTGAAGTACCTGATTTGCAGTCTCTTTCTGATATTGACCTCTGCAACATCACTCAGGTATGTATCTGCCAATATATGTAATTTTCTGAATTTTGTGCAATTGCAATTAAAGAAATGCCTTATCCTTACTCCCTTTGTTTTTATTTTGATGTCGTTATGAAAACTCAGATAAATTGAATGCTGAGGTTACTGATGTGATAGACTTCTAAAGTAGCTACTTACAAGCTATTTGAGAGCAAGGGAATCTGAATGTCTAGCTGATTTGTAGAACAGAAACTAAAGTTCAGGTTAGCTTCTGAATGTCTGTTAACTATGTGTGTCATCTTGTTTCTTGCATGAACTACTTGAATTAAATGTTTCCTGTTTGTTATGAACGGCCTGGCTTATGTATAATGAACTACTTTAGCTTGTGTAATGCTATTATGGATGTGGTGTATCCTCTAGTATATGAAGAATGTTGACTTCTGTTAATATGTGTTATGCCTAATATTCTTCATATTGTGATATGCTTGGCTAAATTATTAGCCACTGTTGAAGTTTGTTATTTTTGTTCCCTGATTAGCTTCCAGATCTTCGTTATTTGCATAGAAGATTTTGATTGTGCTTCTTTTTTATTGGTATATTGACATGTGGGCAGCAGGTTTACTTGATTTGTTTAAGTGAACACAAACTGCTACAAATCACTTTTGTAACACAAACATATTTGAATGCTTGTTTATTAAAACAGAAACAGGAGCACATTTCACTTGTTTGTTTCAAATATGTACTGATTTAGTTAACACAAACAGTAACATGTTTTTCAAATTCAAAATAAACTGATACAATTTTCGCAGAAATAAGACCATGTTTTACTTGTTCACTTTACCTTAGAAACCCTTAGCTTTGTTCTCTTGTTGTGAACAAAGTTTTCCTGTTTACTGTTGAACTCATACAAGTTGGCGCTTTTTTTTCTATTTCCTTTTGTCTACTTGTTATTGGATTGGCCCTCTTATTTGTCTGCCCGTTAAAATTTTGAAGCTTATTCTTTGTTGCTGCCCCATAACAGATACGTAGACAAGAAAAACCTGGTTATAACTGTGAACAACCACAGCCCATGGATTGATCTGATGGCCAAGGTCATCGACTGGAAACCCCCCTTGATTTCAGGCACCTGAAAATTAGTCGGCGTCCTATAATTAATGAAGTAATTTGTAGCATTTGAAAGCGAACATGGTGGTTTTGTTTCGTGACCAAATAATAAGTAAACTAGTAAAGCTGCCCGCGCAAGTGAATGAAACATAAGTATTTAGTCATTAAATAATAATTTATTGTATTATATATTGCATTCATCATTTATTTTGTTGTCTTACTATTGATGTTTTCCTTAAAATTTTATTTTCAGCTAATCATATTTTAATGGCAGTAGCTTATATATAGTTATTCTGGGCTACTTTTCATAATTTTCATGTTGTGTAATTTTGAAACTTTTGGAGGATATTTTTGACTATTTATTTTCTACTGGAAGTGTTGAAAACCCCTTGAGAGGAATATGGTGACTCTTATTATTTTCTTCACCAGATATTGATATAATTGATAAATTTATAAACTCACATATTGGTTTTTTGAACTATTTTTAATACAATGGTGGATATTTTATAAAAAGTATAAAAGGATGATCTATTTTATTTGCCATTGTTTCCTGGGCGGATTCAATTGACAGCCATTTTAACTTTGTCTTAACTATTCTTGCGGACAGAGTAGAAGAAAATATTGGTGTAAGAATCAGATTTAGATGGGACTTATTTACCTATATAAGTGCTCCCCAAAACTGAGTAGTTGGAATGGAAGAGAAGAAATTGTCCTTGCATTGCTAGCTCATCACGCGGCAGAAAGCTAGACTTCTTTATTGCTGCTGCTTCGCTCCTTCATGAGGATAAAAAGTGTACACAACGCCATGTTTATATAGCTCTCCTCCTTTGGCCTTCTTCCCTCTTCCTCCACGCAGTCGTTGAAGAAAAACTCATAAGTGGTGTAAATTGAGAGGAAAATTTATACATATTCTTTTGGCTTTCGATCAGAGCTCGAAGGCAAGAGAGGGGTGTGACATTGAATTCCTTCTATTTTTTGATCGCACATAAAGGAAATTACGGAGTAGCAGCGCGGGCACTAAGGATTTGTTTAGATCACTTTTAGCTTATGAATTTAGTCAACTTGGTCTAAAAATAACGACTAAAAGTGACTAAACTTTTAGCTAGCACACATCTTATCTTTTAGCTCCTAGTCACTCCAACCCTCATAAACTTGATAAACATATAGAAAAGGCAAGAAAGACATACAAAAGACAAAAAAGGTCTCAAAACCAGAGACATTAGTCAGGAGTCTAAAAGATACCTCCTAAACACTAGCTGA
The DNA here is from genome assembly GCA_000970635.1 of Eragrostis tef. Classification (NCBI taxonomy): domain Eukaryota; kingdom Viridiplantae; phylum Streptophyta; class Magnoliopsida; order Poales; family Poaceae; genus Eragrostis; species Eragrostis tef. The sequence continues at coordinate 289,243 of LAPY01000115.1, read as the reverse complement.
CTAAATATTAGCTGACTAAATGTCTAGTTGGCTAATTTTAGCTGGCTAGAGGATCCAAACAGAAACTGATGGTGCCTTGTCGAAAATGGGAATACAACCCATCAAAAATATAATCAGCAGCACATGCTCAGGCCTTCCAAATTCTGTTTTGATCAATCGAGGAAGCAAGCCATCATGAACGGTTAAAGATAGGAATTAGCAGGGCAGCAAAACTGATTGCAGGAAAAATGCAATAAAAAGACTGACCAGGGCAAATTCTGATTGCACGCAAAAGTGAAGATTAGCTGCGGGGTCACCCAAAAAAGGGCCGACACGTATTTTTATGCAGAATCAGACATGCGTTGCTGGCAGCTAGCGTCGAGAAGAAAGAAACGTCCTTATTACGATCGACGTGGATTAACTGGTGATCGATGTCCTGTTTATCAGGGGCGGAGCCAGCCTCCCCTATGCTCCGTCCACCAATCCTTGCGTCCTTAAAATCATCATGTAAATTAAAAAAAGAAACTGGATTTGAGCCCCTTATTAGTCAATTTTTGTCATTTAGCTTCCCTCGCGATCAAATTATGACTTTGCCCCTGCTGTTAATCATGGGCTCTTCTTTGGTGTTGCAGCATTGAAAAATAGCCCACAAAACCTATATATACGTCCGAAATTCATATGCACTATATATTACAAAAACAATTGTTTTAAAATTACCCACCACAAAAAAAAGCCTAAAATGCCTACATATACATAAATGAATTACGCACTATTATTGCGAAAATGAACTGAAACTAATAGTGAAAGAAAGTAACAAGATAAAAATAAGTTTATGAGACATTCAGATATAAAACAATAGAATAGTTGGATTGTTAATTCATAAGCGTGTGGCATGCACGCTTAGCAATTTAAACCCCTAAAAAAAGAAATCTAGCCGCGTAAATGCGCGGGCCACAATCTTGTTATTAGCTAGTAACATTTTTAACAACCAAGCCGTTTTAGAAGAAAAAAGGTGAATTAATTGTTCTTGGCAGTTTGAGAAAGCAATACAATTCAAAATTTGCCGTATACCCTCCTTTGTCCTCTTTAGAGTTGGCTGATTCAGCATGTACCTTCTAGCTATTGTTATGCCGGTTCTGCCAAATGGGAATACAACCCATCAAAAATATAATCAGCAGCACATGCTCAGGCCTTCCAAATTCTGTTTTGATCAATCGAGGAAGCAAGCCATCATGAACGGTTAAAGATAGGAATTAGCAGGGCAGCAAAACTGATTGCAGGAAAAATGCAATAAAAAGACTGACCAGGGCAAATTCTGATTGCACGCAAAAGTGAAGATTAGCTGCGGGGTCACCCAAAAAAGGGCCGACACGTATTTTTATGCAGAATCAGACATGCGTTGCTGGCAGCTAGCGTCGAGAAGAAAGAAACGTCCTTATTACGATCGACGTGGATTAACTGGTGATCGATGTCCTGTTTATCAGGGGCGGAGCCAGCCTCCCCTATGCTCCGTCCACCAATCCTTGCGTCCTTAAAATCATCATGTAAATTAAAAAAAGAAACTGGATTTGAGCCCCTTATTAGTCAATTTTTGTCATTTAGCTTCCCTCGCGATCAAATTATGACTTTGCCCCTGCTGTTAATCATGGGCTCTTCTTTGGTGTTGCAGCATTGAAAAATAGCCCACAAAACCTATATATACGTCCGAAATTCATATGCACTATATATTACAAAAACAATTGTTTTAAAATTACCCACCACAAAAAAAAGCCTAAAATGCCTACATATACATAAATGAATTACGCACTATTATTGCGAAAATGAACTGAAACTAATAGTGAAAGAAAGTAACAAGATAAAAATAAGTTTATGAGACATTCAGATATAAAACAATAGAATAGTTGGATTGTTAATTCATAAGCGTGTGGCATGCACGCTTAGCAATTTAAACCCCTAAAAAAAGAAATCTAGCCGCGTAAATGCGCGGGCCACAATCTTGTTATTAGCTAGTAACATTTTTAACAACCAAGCCGTTTTAGAAGAAAAAAGGTGAATTAATTGTTCTTGGCAGTTTGAGAAAGCAATACAATTCAAAATTTGCCGTATACCCTCCTTTGTCCTCTTTAGAGTTGGCTGATTCAGCATGTACCTTCTAGCTATTGTTATGCCGGTTCTGCCCCTCCCCTTCTCTTCTTCCTCTCGCCGGCGGCCACCGCGCCATGGGCCAACACAACACAATTCGCCGCAACGGCCTCGTCGCCCTGCCCATTGCGCTGCCGCGCCGTCCGAACGCCGTCCGAACCGAGCCAGCTCCTGCCTCGCCGCCCCTCCCCTGCCGAGCCAGGTCAGGGCTGCTAGCGACAGCAGACTGGCCAGGCATGTGATCTTTCTTTGGATTTTGAGTTCCCCTCGGTGTTGCTGCGTGGTTCAGAAGGAAATCGTTTCTTGCTTTGTCTCATCTGTTGCTCTCCGTGTGCTATTAATTCCGTTCAAGCTTTTGGATCCTGGCAGCGATTTCAGATTTCCCCGCATTGTGGTTCTATAATCTTTCGGTTCTGTATGTTCGATGTGATCGTTCGCGCTCTTGTTTAGTCTTTGAGCAAAAAAGGAAATTACGTTCCGGCCATAGCGTGGCCTGGCGGTGCCCCTGCGCCCCAACTGCCGCACGACACGGGCGGGCGCACGGCGCGGCCACACCGTGGGGAGGGGTGGAGCAAAGCCAGGGAGGGGAGGAGCAAGGCTGGGGAGAGGCATCGCAAGGCAGGGGAGTAGCAGAGCGGGTCCCGGCGGCGAGATTTCGGCGAAGGGCGGCGACAGGAGGGAGCGCCAGCGAAGTGAGCCTCTGGACACACAGGGGATTTCTCGTTGCGTCGAATGGACCCGCCTCCGACTGCGGCGCGAGGGGCGAGCAGCGGTGCGGTGGGGCACGGGGAGCCGCGGCGGCACGCGGGACCAGCTGCGGCGACGCGTGCGGCAGCAGGCGCAGGCGGGGGGGGGGGTCGGGGGGGG